>JAIPRL010002852.1:0-53679 GCA_025469235.1 Pemphigus obesinymphae | reverse complement strand
GAAACTTTGGATAGGGGGTGTGGGGGACGAAGTCCTCCACGGCTTAATTTTTCTTTAATATGTCCCGGAACGCTGATTTTTTAACTAAGCTCACAGTCCGTCCTTATTTTTTTTCCAATTCAACCACTGGGTAACACACCTGATTTGGTCAGGGCGACGGTCGGGCCGACCAAATCAGACGGCCTGTAGCCCGCTTTATATTTTATATTTTTATACGTTTCGCGCCGGTGGCGGCCGGTTTCGTTTCGTCTCGTAACCTCGCCATAGTCAATCGCCGTCTACATTGGTATACTTTTATATTACTTATACGTAATTTTTTGCGGAATTATCCCGCTCTTTATCTTGATTTTGAAAGTGGGTTCCCATTTTTGGTTATTTACCGAACATTTTGGTAGACGCTATTGAATGACCTTTTTTTTTTTTTGCTTATTTGCTATTTTCAAACCGATTTGTGAACTTTATTAGTAGAAAATGATTGCAATGTTTTGGACCGCGAAAGTTTGGTGACTTTCAAAATGGATCCTCATGGAAACTGGTTTTGGTGCCCTATACCCCTGCTATATAGGGCCCATCCCAAGAGATGGTGTGAGGGGTGTATCACCCCCACCTCGAAAAGCAGTCGGCAAAATTAAGTTCAGTCGCAAATAGTAGAAAAAGTCGATGACCTTTTTTTCTTTTTGCTTATTCACGTTTTGAATGAAGTACCTATTTTTGAATTTTGTCGGAAAATTATGCAATATATTTCAGAATTTTAAGTTGGCAAACTATAAATTATTAGGATTTTGGTAGGCAAAATGGGAAAAAGTTGATTATCATTTTTTTTGTTTATTTTATGTTTTTAAGAGAAGTATTATATTATATTATTAGTTTTTACATTTTCACCCCTCCTCCCCAAAAAAAATCTTTCTTCAGGACGGCCCTACTGCTATATACTATACTATACTACCTATTATACTATGTATAGTTTTAAAATTTGAATGAGGTTTTTAAGCTTGATTTATTCCATTAATTAATTTTTTTTTACTACCAAACGTAACATTTTCACATGGGTATGGATCCAAATAAGGAGCCCCCTCTGTTCCATGAAAAAAAATACATTCTTATAGTATACACTATACAATATATATCCTATACACTATATATGATAGGACAATAAAAATTGGACCTAAGTAATCCAAAATTACCCATTTCAGAAAATATTGAAAAATTGGTAAAAAAAAATTGCTTTAACTTAAAATTAAGCATTTGCTCCAAATTCTAAGTATATTGTTGTAAACAACTAACGATTCAAGATTCTACATAGGTAGGTCTAAAAAAAATTAAAACATATTTATAGTTTATGTATATAAATAGAATTATTACCCGGCTTAAAATATCTAACGGACTCGATGTATTTTGTAAATATGTTGGCATGTAGTTAGAACATAATATATTATCCTCAGGTCTCTTTACTTGATTCCAATAATCATCGTACTTCGTGTTGATATCTTGAAAATATTTTTTACAAATATATATTAATCTTCAAACATTTTTTCTGATACGATTATACGAACCATATAGATTGTTAAATATAGACATATTTGATGATTCGGGGTATGGATATTCATTTATTCGTGATTTTGGATGTGTTAGATGAATGTGTTGTATATTTTCAGTTTGACACGAAACTGTACATTTGTTAGAATCTAAATAAACGTAATGTTTTTAATAAAAAATGAAATAAGTTTATATTATTTTAAAGTGTGCTATGTTTTAATGATTTTTTTTTTAATATTTAGGTAGGTACCTAGTAAACAATAGGTATATTGAAAAATTGGAATTAGGATTTTTTTGTTATTTAATAGAAACTTGACTAATTTAATGAAGAAATAAATACATGTGATGTGTATTAAATATTAAAATATATACCTATACAATTTATATAATAAATTATATAATATATATAATATATTATATAAATTTATATTATATACCATTTACAAATGCATTTTGTAATTTGTTAATAGCTATTTTCTGTTTTTGACTGTGGCTTGTGAAATTTATTGCTTGTATAAAATAAATTTTTTTTTATCATATTTAAAATATTTTTATTACCAGTATAACATAGTGGAATTTTTCTGTATAATTTATATTGTGTACTTTTCCAAAATAAATAACAAAATGACATAATTTAGTATGTAAAATAGAATTTTAAAGTATTTACCTTTGTATTCACTTGTTGATGTCATTTCTTTAACCATTTTCAGAGTGTCATTTAATTCATCTGAACAATGTTGTAATTTTTTTCTAATATTACTGTAATTGATGTTGTGCAAGTCTATAGATTGGTACCTAAAAGTATATATATATATATAAATATATTGTAATATCCAATATTTATAACAAAAATTATTAAAATTATTAAAATTTACTCTAGATGCGACTCTTGATCGTCAGAATTCAATTTTGGTTGAGATTTCTGCATTGATGTTTTAATATTTATATCATATTGATAATTTTTACTGACCCTTTTTTTAACTAAATCGATTTCATCTCGTATAGCTATGTCTAATTGCTCAGTAACACTATTTAATTTATCTTCTGATAAAACTTTAAGTTTTTCTTTTAATTCTAAATTAAACTGACGAATCTCAATATCCATATCGCGTTTAATCTTTTCTGTCGTTTGTTCAAAATTTTTTTTTACATTTTCCAATTCATCATTTTTATACGATCCTAATATTTGATTCCAACCATCAGTTATTATTTCGGAGTTTTTACAGAACTCTTTTTTTGATTCATTAGACATTACATCAAGTTCAGACTGTATTTGATTTTTGAAAATTTCTGCATAGTTATCTAAATCTTTTTGAAATTTTTTAAAATTTTCTGCACACATTTGTTCTGCATTCGATACGTTTTGAACATATTTCTTGTCATACTCTTCAAACAACGATTTCCCTGTTTTTTCTTGCCTAAATATAATTAGTATTAATTTTTTATTTTTTTTGCTACAATCACAATTTAAAAAATATTATATAATTATATTATGCATTAAGTGTATATAAAATATTTAATTGCATTAAAAATTATAAAAAATTATTTTTTACTTAGAATTTAGACCTAACTAAATTTAACAAAAAATGTTTAATCGTTATTTTATTTATTAAATAAATTGTTGTGCGTTAATATATAGCAATTAAAGTTGTAAAAGAAAACAAATAAAAATGAAAATTCATTAATTATTATTTTTTAATTATAATTTAAATAATAAATTATTCACAATTCATATTATATGTACTCACATATTTTTTATTATGCTTTTTAATTCTAATTCGTTCTTAGTAAAAATTTCATTTTGCCGTGCTTCGATGTGTTTTTCAAGATTATTATTTTGTTCACGTACAATCTCAGTAATTTGTTTATTAAATTCTTCCCTGTACATATTATTATAATTAACAATGAAGTAAATTTTAAACATGTTGTGCGTATTATAAATTAATACTCATGTACAGGCTATAGAAGCATATTTAGAAATATTTCATAGGGGAGATGAAACAATTTTTCTATTAAAAACTGAAGTTCTTTTATATTGGTATATATAGTTAACAAATAATAGTTTACGTATACATACCTACTTATATTATTATAAATAAACTTTCTATTAAAAGAGTTTAGTTTTTTTAAATTCTACAACAATAAGTTTGTATATCCTGCAAGTTCTAATACACATATAAAACTAATGTTATCTAAGTTATTAAAAATCAAAAAAATGGAGTTCCGTAATTTTAGTAATTTTGTGTGAATTATGCAATTAAAAAAAAAAAAAAAAAATTTAGGTTTAATAACTAATTACCACGATTATAGGATTATACGGTTTTAAGGAAAATATTTTTTATTTTTATTGGGGGTAAAAATAATTGTTGCGCCTTTTTTAAACTTTAATAAGCAAAAAAAAAAAGGTCATTTGTCCATTTTTACCCGAATTTAAATCAAATTAAAAGCGATAAACAAGACCCCCTTCCAAAAGCGGGATAATAAATATTTTTACATTTTGTGCCCCACCGTAATGACGCCCTGGACAAGTGCCCAGTTTCATCTCCCCCCCCCCTAGATCCGGCACTGGTTGGAAAATTTATTTTTTTTAACAACACAAAATTTGGGTAACAAAACATATCCAAATATAATTTAATATATTTGTAATTTCCATTTTCAGCTCGTGCCTACCCATCAGAGCTATAATTAAAGGGATCAATAGGGAACAGTTTTTCCGGAACACTAAATTTGAGGAATGACGCTGATATGTCTATGACATTTTATTTGCTCGTTTACTTTTTAAAAATTTTAGGTACGTAACTAACTAGATAATAATATTGAACTATTTGTTTAAAATGTCCATGAAAAATTAATAATAGGTACGAGTAATATGAAAAAAAATCCATGAACACTTTTTTTCACGGCCCCTACCAAAAAAAAAAAAATTTATGCAAAATTCTAACTACAGCTCTGCACTTAATTTAATTTAAAACAGCCATATGTAAATTTTGGTTTTCACTTTTCACGTGCAATTCAGATGCATTATTATCTTTATTGCCTAACATTTAACAATATATATAACAATAAAATATAATATATTATAAAATACAAAATATTATATTAATTTAACTTATAAATGATAATAATATAATATAATACTTATATATAAACATATATTTTACCTAAATTTATTTTCGTTTATTTTAATGGTGTCTTCCAATTTACTTTTAATTAAATCGCAATGGTTTTCAATAATAAGTTTAATATGCACAGCATCCAATAATTTATGTTTCCCATCATTTGAATTATTCATCAATTCATTTTCTTTCACATCATTTTCTTTTATATGTTTTGTCTTAAACAATTTCGTTTCGTTCGTAAATCGATTTAGTGGAAATCGTTGGGTTATCTCAGCCATTTTACTCTTGGTCGCAGAAAAACTGTGAGTGGGTATTGAGGATTGTACAATTTTCGAATCTCTTGCTGTAGAATTCCCACTGTCACTGATTACATCTTCTTTTTTAATGTTATACGTCGGTTGTGCTGCAATAGTTTCTATGGACTGAAATTCATTAAAATTATCACTAGTTACAGATTGCTTGCCATCATTGAGGATATCATTGCTTTCCTGGTGTTTATTCATTTGATCTTTTGAAATAAAATCGTTCTTTTCTTTTAAATCTGTTGCTGTTTAATTAATATAATAATATAAAATATAAATTAAATTGAAAAATTAAACAGTATCTAATTATATATATAATGAGCCAATGAGGTAAAATATGTATTTTATAAAATTATGTTAATAATGTATATTATACAGTTATATAATATTACAAAATATAATTTGTACCTATGCCTAGTTAAATATATTATAAGAGTGGCTCCAATAGTGGAAAAAACGAGGAAGAATGATGGCTAGGGAATGTTTAAAGGAAGAAAAAGATAGTAAAAGTAGTGAAGAAATTAATGTTGTAGGAAAGATGGGAAGAGGACAACCAAAAAAGAGATGGTGATATTATAGGTAGGCGGGTTGAGTGAGGAGGATGTGGAATATTGAGTTCTGTGAAAGTTTAGGACTAGAGTGGCCTACCTTAAAAAGTTGAGAGAGTGGACGAAGGATAAGAACAAGATAGTTATATATATATATATATATATATATATTATATTATACCATTTCCTTCGTAGTCTGCACTGTTTAAATTATCGGTGCGAATTTCTGATGAAGTGCTTTCTGATCTATCAGAAGATTCCGTCAGAGTTATATCAATTTTTCTTAAATTTTCTTTTCCCGCTACATAATTTAAAACAGGGCCATCGTCATTATTTTTTTTTATATTTTCACTTAAAACAGGTTTTCTGGACAATTCATCTTTGCTTGGTAGTATATTATACTTGGAAAAAACACTTCGACTTGCTGAAATATGAAATAAAAATAATTATCACGGAAAAAAAAGCTATATCACCAACAAGTATACAATTTTAAATTATAGTGGATGCAAATATAATAATAAAATATTATAACTATATATTACAAGTATATACAAAGTATATATATATATATACAAACTATACATACAAATTAACTAAATTTAATAATTTAGGATAAACATATCATATCATATTTATGATATTCTTGCTAAAACCTATACAGGTATAACAAATTTATTAAATGTATTTATACAAAATTATACCAATATTTAAGGGTTAAGGAAATATATACATGTATATTATTTCCTTTATTTACAAATATGAGAATTATAGAGGGATAAAACTTATGAGTCACAGTATGAAGATTTGGATGGGAAAAGATAATAAATAAAAGGGTAATTAGAAGTTAGATATTGGTTATAATAAATTAGTTTGGGTTTATACCCGGGAGGTCAACAGTGAAGACTGGTGAAGAGGGAGATGAGGAAATTTAATAGAGTGATATGTGTGGAGGTTACGAATATCAAATTAAGTCGAAGTGCACGATTTTTAAACAAAATATGAAATTTTGACTATAAAAAAAAACAATGAATTCTGATTTTCGAGATTTTTATTATAAATGTTCGTACATTATTATCCTTGTATTAAATGTTCAGGTCTTAAAACCCAAATTTACACCTTTTAGGACTTAAGAACCCCAAAATCTAAAATTTCTATAAAATATATAGGTAGCGAAAAAATTGAAAATTGCATCACCGTCAATATAGTACTAAATTATATAATTTATAATATTCGGTGTAAAATTAAGTTTTAAGAATCATTATTTTCGGAATTACGAAAAAAAAATAAAAACCAATTTGGATAAAATCGTGTTATCACGTCATTTTCAGTGGTTTTTAGTTTTTTTTTTAAATAAAAATTACCTCTAAAATACCAACTAGATAAAATTGTCTATAAAAAAAGTGGTTTGTGGATTTTTATGTGACGATTGGAACAAGTCCTATAGTCGGAAAGTTGCTTATAGAAAAAAAAATAAACATCATTGTAAACCCTCTTTTTTTAAGAGCTCAGTTCTTAATTCTTACTTATAGAAAATAATCTAAAATAAATTTTAACTCAAACCAAACCGAAATTAAACGAATTTTATATTCATCTAATTTATTATAATATTATAAATATTAATTATTATATATAAATAATCTTACCAGTACTTCTGGAATCAAATAAATTAGTTGTTGAAAATTGTGGTAAATTTTGTAAAGTAGATTGTGTACTGGTATAAGGTGTGTTTAATCTGGATTTTAAAATATAATTCATTACTAGGTATTAAAATATAATAATATTATAGCTTACTTTATCGGTCCTAAAAACTTCATATTTTCTTCGGAATTATCTAGATCTAATGATTCTTCTATAGGAGTTTTAAATCGTACAGTTCGTTTCTCTGATGCAGCTTTCTTTTCATATGTATTCTTAAAAATCATAAATGTCTTTATTTATAATTTTATATGTATATATTTTTTATATGGAATAAGCCCAAAAAGTAAAAGTAATCAGTATAAATAAGTCACTTTCCATCGTTTCTCTTCAATAATTAGCACAGAAAATTCAACTTTCGGCGCTGGTATGACAAAAAATATATTATTATACCTATATACGATTTATTATAATAATTTTAACTATTTATCCAATATATTATTATATCAAATGACTAATGGTGTATCTATAATATAATATTTTTATTTCATATACCTAAATGATATAGGTAATAAAAATAAAGTAAAATTGTTTTATAGTACCTATAACAAATCAACAATAACATTACCTATGACTTTCATTTTTGACATTTAAAATCAAATGCCTATCTCTGCCATACGTACTACGGTTATACCTAGTATATAGACTATATATAGTGTGTGAATATAGAATTTTATAAATTATTGGTAATAATAACAGGTTGTTGATTATAAATTTACGATTACCACTATAAATACAAAGTATATAGTTGAAAAATCTCTCAAAATCATTGTATTGATTTTTAAAAATCAAAATTAATATCCTCGTATAAAATATTTTCAAAATTAAAAATCAAAATTTTGCAAACATTATTTTGAATCAATTATGTCTAGCTCTGCATATACATAGGTAAACTACATTATATAAATATATATACGTATTATGTTGTAATAGGTAAATCCTATTTAGAACAGTCAAATTTATAAATATCTATAATATAGGTAGGTACTTACATTTTTTGTGTGATACATATTATTGTCCAGTATATCTTCGTCAAAAATATTATTTAATGATATATCTTGGCCTATAATAAAATAATTTTAATAAAAATATGAACAGGTACATACATAAATGTATACAATTTAGGACTATATTTAGATTCACCAGTTGACGGATCTTCTGAACGTGTTTTGTCTACTATTTGTCTATAATATTCATCTAAAGGATGTTCCCATTGGGATGTTTTATTCTGTTTATTGTAATAAAAATACTTATTATCCTTTTCGATATAACTACGAAATAATTACACAAAACCTAAATAAATCTTAACCATAACAATAATAAAGATATTTTTTAAAATATATTTAATTTAATGTTTCTATTATATTTTAAAATAAGTATACCTACCAAGGGAGCCAATCACAAGGCAAAGGTTCCAGTAAACATTGTTTCGCAATATTTAAAAGATGTAATTCTTTCACCGGGTCTATTCCTAATCGAAATGCTTGTTCTTCAATTTCTAAAAATCATTAAATACCTATAAATATATACACCTGTATCTATATTCAATACTCTGCCAGAAAAAAAAAAATGTAGGTATTATATTGTATACGTTACCGAGTTTTGTTGGTTCACTGTCTTCGTCAAATACTTCTTTGCATAAATATACTAAATCATTCAAATTTGTCATAATTGTGTACGTATACTTATGTGTAATTATAAAAAATTACATTTTTTGTGTGGATTGTTAATATTTTGAATTTTCAAAATAAAAACGAATAGCTAGTTGATAAGTAATAGTATACATAATTTTTAAATATAGATATACATATATATATTATACAATTTTAGACTTAGTACCTATTTTAAACATCTAGGCATTTAATTTTTTTAAATATTTTCATTAAATATTTGATACTAAAGTTAACAATCATAAAAATTACGCAACAAAAGAAACAATTTTTGAATAACAAAATAGTGTTACGCATTTAGCAAACATTTGTTATGGGAATTGTTTCCACAGCAACGCCATGTTATGTATATATATGACATATGTTACTATGTTAGGTAGGTATGCTGCAATATTATGTATTTTATAATATTATAATTAATATCATCCGCTGGTAGGTTATACAAATATACGAGTAGGTACCTATACGACAATAATATAGCTATAATAGTATACGTAATTTATTTATAATTTTCAGAATAAGTGGGTACTATATTGTATTAATAATAATTATTACATAATATTTATATTATTATAAATTTGATATTAGCACAAAATATTTTTATCGATTAAAATTTTAAATTATAAAAAATTGTATTTTTATTATTATCCGTTGACTTCTGCACCTATAGCCCCTGGGGGAGTGGATGGACGAGTGCTTGAATTGGAACAATAATAATAAAGGGACTCAATCCGAGTATAAAATTAGTAGCTTTCCTTAAAAATAAACCGGCTCCCTCCCATAAAAGATTAAATACACGTGGGCTTTTAAAAAAAAAATATATAGTAACAAATAATAATTTAGTTCATAAATAAATCAGTTAGTTAATAATTATTGTTGAAATAGATTACTTTACTTACCTAGTAAAAAAATATCCACGAAAAATAAATGAAATAACTTTTTGAAGTGATTTTAGAGTTAAACTAAAACACCTAACACCTATTTTGTAATATATTACAAAATATATAGGTACCTATATAAAGAATATGAAGATGAATGCTTAATCGTTTTACAAAATATAAATTAATAAATAAGTTAGCAATTTAAAAAAACTTCAAAAAAGGATTTTTGTACATGCGATATTGTGCTATACCTATAAGACAAATGTAAAAATCCTATATATAGTACCTATGTCCTAAATGTTGTCCTTTAAAATAATATGTGTTTTAAAACCATTTTAAAATTAATTTTTGTTATTTGTGTTCCGTAAACATAGGTGTTTATGAACAAATGCCATGATTATGCTACAAAAAAATGTGGTACGGATACGGGACTATTTATTATTTATATATTTAATAAATTAATTTTTGTATTTTAATGTCATTTTTCGATTTTTCAATAAACGCGTATAGAAAAACTACCCAAAAACTGGTATATATATGATTAGGTACAAATAGAAAATTCTACCTATTGTACCTAAATGCAGGAAAAAATATTGTAATATTTTTTTTATCATTTCGTAACGTAATGGTACCAATAGGTATGGTACCTATTGGTACTTATGAACATGACACATACACCTTGGCCCTAGCTTGCAATGAACCTGTAATAAAATTCAAGCATGAAAATCTAGAATAGATAAATCACGAATTGACATCTTAATGTTAATAATTAACAACAAATATCAAAATTCTTGTTTTTTTTTTTTTTTTTTTTTATATGAGGTAGAGAAGAAAAATGTAAAAAAATGAAAAAAAACTGACTATATAATTATATTTTTGATTTTGTAACTTTTCGCATACAAATGATACGGGAAAAAAAATTTATCTAAGATATAAGATATATGTATATTTGTCACACTACCCAACCATGGATACATATTTTACAAGCATACTTATAATTACCTACATACCTACTAATATAGGTAGGTACCTAGTTTAGTAGTTTATTATAAACAAATTTGGCACTGCTTTTTTTCCCATTGAAAATGACCAAAATATATTTTTTATGTGAATATTTTCATTTTTAATACTTGTGAAATGTACCATTATATCCCCCAATTCTATTTGGTTTAAAAATAGTTGAATAGTTCAGTTTCTTTCTATCTACCTCCAATTCAAGCACTGTGGGTCAGAGGTTCCCTAGACATTTTTTCGAAATTTAGCATTAAATTGACTATAAATCATGATAAATATTGTGGCTTTAAAATATTTTGGATTTGTGTTTTGCACTCACAGTAATAACACAGGCTAATTAATATTTAAATAAAAAAGTTTTGTCATGGTTGAAATGTCAACAATGGGTTTTGTGGAATTTGTGTTATCATCAGTGAACATAGTGATAATAGACAGTTAGTAGTATACCCATGACAAAATAGATAGGTTGGTATGTCAGCAACATTGTGATACGCACATCTCTGTGAAGTATCCCTACTTTTTACCGTCTCTCATCGGTTACAATAGGAATTATATCGAGCATGCATTTCCAAGCTGTCACCACAAAATTGAATGAAAAACGGAGAACCTGATATATGGGAAAAAGTGGGAATGCGCATATCGGGCTAAAATTCGTATTGTTGCTAACATACCTATCTATTTTGTCATGAGTATACCAATATTGTGAAACGATAACCGGACATTCGGTAGCAAGTGGTAATTACACGTTTCATTTTCATATTCGTGGGATATGTACTCGTCCGTGTACCACAGCTGTTTAACTAGTGAAATTGATTACGTGAACACTAAACATGATAAATGTAATTAAAACAAAAATAATAATCTTGTACAAGTGATGTCTGTGATGAAATAGTCTTAAATTTATAAATTTTACCGTTTGTATTATAAAATGTTAGACCTTTTTACAATTTTCAGCAAAGGCGGCATCGTCCTCTGGTGTTTCCAAAGCACTAGTCAAATTAGCCAGCTTTTTGTACCCTCAGTCAATTCATTGATTAAAACTGTTATTCTTCAGGTAAATATTAAGGCTTAAATATTTATTGTTAATATTATAATAAAGTACACACTAAATAAATACCACCAAGTTTTCATATTATAAAATAATAGTGAATTAATATATTTGTATTTGAAAATAAATAACTGTATATTATGTATGTAGATAGATTAATAAATATTAGGTAAATTTAACGTATTAATAAATTTAAAAGTAAAGGTAATTCGAAATAAGTTATACATTATTACGTAAATTAAAATTTAAACGTACCTACCTATTTAGTTTTAAAAAATGCTAATTTGAATGAAATAAAGTGTAATAATGATACTCCTTATTTCAGGAAAGATCAAGTAGTAACAATAATTATGAGCAAGATTCTTTATCATTGAAGTATAGATTGGACAATGAATTTGATTTGGTGTTTGTGATAGCATTTCAAAAAATACTGCAACTTTCTTATGTAGATAAATTTTTGGATGATATACAACTGGAATTTAGAGATAAATATAAAAATGACTTGGCTCGAAAAAACTATTTTATGGTAAACTTGTGTTTAAACACTTATAAACTACCTAAGTACCTATTAAAATGAATAAGTTAATTTACCTATACTTAAGGAATTTGAGTTCAGTAAGAATTTCAAAGAAGTTCTTAAATCTGCTGAAGAATGGGGTAGGGCTCAAGCCTGTATTCCAAAGCAAATGCGTACATTTAATGAATCTATAAAATCAAAGAAAACTGTATCATCTATGATTGAACGAAAAGGAGACGATAAAGAAAATAAAAAAAATGGTAAGTTGGAAGAACCTACATAATAAATCTAAAATCAAGAAATGTTTAATATTTAAATGATTTCTATCTAGTGAAAATAAGTGAAACTCAAAAAAATGACAAAGAAATGAATCATAATGGTGTTTCATTTAATGAAGACGACATTATCACTCAAAACCGATTAAAAATGGCTCAAAAAATGGGTGCTATGAATTCTAATAAGTTTAAAAAAAATAAAGAGTAAGTGTATAAAATAAATAATTTTATAACTCATAATTAATTTTTATGCAATTTATAAATATATTTTAGGAAAGTGCCAAAACCTTCTCCTAAGGCAACTAAGCAACCTCGTACATGGCCATTAGGTGGAGGTGTGAAAGACATAAGCTCTTTAGATTACACTAAGGATAAGCCAAATAATAATGCTGACAGCCAAACTGAAATTGAAACCAATAGTGAGGTGAATTAGTGTTAAATTTTACGAAAACAAAAAGAATAACAGCAAAATAACATTTCAAGAAAATGACTAGTTAAATATTTGTAATTTAAAGAATATTAATTTTTAGATTGTTGGACAAATGGTTGGTGGAATTAAAGACATAGAAATTAACAGTGACAGTGAAGATGAGGAGGAATCTAATGAGAAATTTGAAACAGCTGCTGAACGTAAGAAGAAGAATGATAGTAAAAAAACTGTATTTTCCATGTTCAAGTAAGTTATTCAAATCTGAATACTAAATATTATTAATCCCCTATTTATTTTATTTTTAGAGGCTTAGTTGGAAGAAAAAATTTAACTGCAGCTGATATGGATCCAGCACTAGAAAAACTTAAAGAACATTTAGTAGCTAAAAATGTAGCAATAGAAATAGCAACAAAACTTTGTGACTCTGTCTCTTCTAAGCTCGAAGGAAAGGTATACTTTTTTTTTTTTGTGGCAATATAATTACAAAAACTTTTTGTTTCATGATCGTATTTATTTACTTAGGTTCTTGGTTCATTTGAATCAGTAGCATCAACAGTAAAGAATACTATGATCGAATCTCTAGTCCAAATTTTATCACCAAAACGTAGAATTGATATTTTACGTGATGCAATGATGGCTAAGAAAAATGATAAGCCCTATGTAATGGCTTTTTGTGGAGTGAATGGTGTTGGGAAATCTACAAATCTTGCAAAAGTATATGTTCATTTATTATTATCATTAAGAAAAGATACTCTTGCTTACTTTATTAAGTAATAGTAAAAATATTTATTTCTTACATTTATAGATTTGTTTTTGGTTGATTGAAAACAATTTGAGAGTGTTAATCGCAGCTTGTGATACATTCAGAGCTGGTGCTGTTGAACAATTAAGAACTCATACAAAACATTTAAATGCACTTCATCCAGCAAAAAAACATAATGATCAACAAATGGTACAACTTTATGAAAAAGGATATGGTTAGTATTAGTAATTCCGACCAACCTTTTATTTATTATTATTAATTAATTTTATAAGTCAGATAATACTAATTTTGTATTTATAGCTTATAATTAAAGTCTGGATTTGTATGTATTATATATATATATATTTTTTTTAAAGTATGCAGCTAGAGAATGCATAGAAAAAAGTTTATTGTGCATATAAATGCATATTTTAGGGTTAACGGTATATTTGAAGAATTTAAGTATATTTCGTAAAAAAAAAACTGTTTTAAACTATATAAATATATATTATTTAAAAAGTGTACTATAATTATCAGCCAATGATGAAAGAATTAAATGTATCTCTAAATTTCAATTATAAATCAAAGTTCAATTATTAATATTTTTCTTAAAATAAATTCTAACCAGCATGACTTTCATCCTGGTAAATCTTCCATCACCAGTAGTATTTCTTTTACCCCATATATCCTTGACAATCTCAAAGATTTACTGATTTCAAAAATGTATTTGACACAGTAGATCATGGTGTCCTTTTGACGGTTTTGTGTTGAATTATCTTGGTATCGGTAACCACTTCTCTCCTGATTACGATCCTACCACATATTCAGAAGACAATTTTTCGGTATCAATGGAGCTTCCTCTGACCTATCGTTTATTTCCTCTGGAGTTCCCTAAGGTCATCTCAGTCCTTTTATTTTAATTATATTCGTAAATTTAATTAAAAAATATCTCATCTGCCAAAGTTCTTTTAATTCGCTGATGATATAAAAATCATTCTTAAAATAATTCTGATGATCATTTTTTTCTGCAATCTGAACTCCTTGCTGTAATTGGGTTCAGCGATTTAATCTTTCCCTTAAGGTATGGTTTCTAAGGCACGACCAGTCTCTGCGACTGCTACCATCCCACTGCTTATATTTAATTTCTATATACTGGTTTCCTACACGCCACCACTGCGAAGTGATCGAAATTCGACATCACAACTGCATCGGTCCGAGAGAAGTATGTAGCATGACCATCATGGCAAAGTTGGACTTTACAGTCAAAAATGAGGAATAACTTACTGAAATATCATGAATAATTTTGTTTCATTTCGTAATAAATGCCTATTTATTAAAACTTTGAAGTATTCCTAAATTTTTCTGTTAATAAATAAATTATCTACTTTTTATCTTCTTTTTACGCAGTTTTTATTAATTTATTATATCAAGCAAGAGTAAAATAACTTATTATTATTAGTTAAATTCATACTCGAAACACAAAAAAAAAAAAAAAACACGTCTTTATTACATGATATAGATAATTAGAATGCGAGGTTTTTGCATTTTGTAATCGTCACGATGGTTGGTTTTGGTGACTGGTCGCACCTAAGAAACCAGTCAACCTTCATTGACGAGTTTCAGAGACTGGTCGCACCTTGGAAACTGTACCTTAAATATTAGTAATTGTCTTTATCATATTTTTCTTTGTAATGGCTCTTCACTCATCTCCCCTATTCCCTTAATGGCTTTCAACTTGAATGTGTATACATCGTTAAAGATTTAGGCTTTTACCTCAAGCCCTCTCTCTTTCAGACACCTTATAAACTTTATCGTTAATCGAGTCCTAAAAAATTTGGGTAAACTTAAGCATAACAACTTATTTTTCTTCCGTTTCTTGTCTTTGTATACTTTTCCCTTGTGTGCTCTATCCTTGAATATGACATGCCTGTCTAGCATCCATATTTAGCTTATGACTGGTTATGTATTGAACAAGTCCTTTTATTCATTGCTTTCCATCTTAAACTTAATTATCCGTATTAGCTCCTACTTAAACACTCCTACACTTTATTCACGGGATATTGAGGCTGATCACACCTTCATAACATCTCTCCTTAATGGTTCTCTCAATGCTCTTGACTTACTCTTCTTTATCTTTTTCCATTTCCCTTCTCATTCCACCAGACATCATGCTTTATTTAATATCCCCTCCCACTGTACATCTTATAGGCATAACCACCTTATTCATAGAATGCTATATCTCCTAAATAAAGATTAGTTGAGGTTTAGCTAATTTTGTTTGTTATATTGTGTATAGTTATGATTTAGGTTTAATTTTTATAATATTATACTAACTTATTATATATTATATTTATATTGTTCAATTGTGTTAATACTATATTTTATGAGAGGAACAGTATGCAGTTATTAATTTATTCTTATTTATTTAGATTTATTGTTGTTTTTCTTGTAATATTCTGCATCTATAATATAAAAATAAAAGTATAAATAGTTAAAATATATATATGGTAAATTATTTTACGACTTAAAAAGGACATTTTTTTTTTTCATTTTTTCACTTCATTTGAATGTAAGAAAGATAAATGTAAACATTTTATGCAGATGCATATTATATTTTGTATAAGGACATAGTTTTACGTATTTAAAGGCTTTTTAATGCATATTATTTTAAGCTATTTTAGTGCTTTCAAAAGATTTTATTTATAATTAATAAATTAATGTATTTCTAATTGTTTTTATGTATAAAAATGAATCAATTAAATAGTTATTTAATAATAACTACAGATTATAAATTTTGTGTTATTACTGAATATAAGTTTATGGTGATTATAGGAAAGGATGCGGCTGGAATTGCTATGGAAGCAATAAATTATGCCAAGGAATCCAAATATGATATTGTCCTTGTTGATACAGCTGGAAGAATGCAAGATAATGAACCATTAATGCGGGCTTTAACTAAAGTAATTATTAGATTTTATGAAAACTAAAAATTGAATCTATAATTTACTTTTAATGGAATACATTTTGTATATTAATTTTTAGTTGATAAAAGTGAACGAACCAGACATGGTATTATTTGTCGGAGAAGCATTGGTTGGTAATGAAGCTGTTGATCAGTTGGTCAAATTTAATCAAGCTTTAGCTGATTATTCCTCTTCAGTTACTCCACATTTGATTGATGGCATTGTACTCACAAAATTTGACACCATTGATGATAAGGTGAATAAAATTATGACATTGTTATTTATAATATAGGTTACAAATTTTAAATTTGTAATAATTATTATATATAGGTTTTATATAAAAAATGTATTATTAAATTTTAGGTTGGAGCTGCTATTTCAATGACATACATTACAGGTCAACCTATAGTATTTGTGGGAACTGGTCAAACGTATACAGATCTCAAGTCATTGAATGCAAAGGCAGTTGTCGCTGCTCTTATGAAATGAAAATATTGATCGATTCCAGATACATATTATATACAAACTGTATCATTAATAACTTGATTGACCTATATTTGATCTTTACATTTATACTTCTTTGTAATTCGGTGATGATTTGTTGGTTTTTATTAGTTTTTTAATGAATATTTTTAAAAATTTGTGTTATAATATGTGGTGTTTGTTCATCCTACTTAATATTTATGTATTATTTCAGAACTGTATTATTTGTTATTTTTCATTCCATTAATTATTTTTGGTAATAAAAAAATTTGGGCGTCAATGTAATTATGTTATTATTTTAGATTTTAAACAATATTTATAAAATAATATTTGGTAAAAATGTCAATTGAAAAATGAATATACTATTTTATTACACTAATACATGTTAAAATTATTAATTCGACATTACCGTATTAAATAAAATCAAATATGTATAGATACTTTTATTTTATTTGGTAAAAGTATAGAATTATTGTTCATGATGTCAAATTTACTAATTGAGTATCATTTATATTATAATTAAATTAGAATATTATCTTGTACATAATTGAATAATTTCTAAAGATGATAAACTGTTTAGATAGTTTATTGTTTTAGAGAGAAATTAAAAATGTATTGATTTTACTATGTAATATGCAATGTTGTTTTGGCAATTTTTTTCCAGGGTACACGCATCAGGGTAGATGCATATAAGAGGATATATGCATCACCATAATACATGCATACATTGAATAATTTTATTTTTACTGTGTACTCGTTTACGCTAAAAGTGTAAACTAATAAATGGGTATACTCTCCAAAACATCACTGGTAATATGTATTTCTTTTTTTAACATGAGCAGGGCCAGTGGTATATTTTAAACTTTTCTGTGGTGGGGGGTCCCAAATAATATTAAAAACCAATAATTTATATATATTAGGATCTTTAGGGGCGAAATTGCTTAGTTGACAAAGGACTGTTAGATTGTTTGTAAGGGGTGGGGGGTAGTTGCGTGATCAAATGAAATACGTCATTTGAATTTTGACATTTTTAGCCTTAAACGCAATTAATTTGCAATCGTACGAAAAAAAATTTGATCATTAAGCATGAATAAAAATGAGTGACAAAATAATTTTTGCAACATTACATATTTTTCTATCCATGTTTTTTCTAATTTTCTAATAGTAATTTTCAACTGTAAATGGTGGTTTTTATTTTAAGATATTTATTTGGAAACCAAGAATATTTTTAATTCAATATTTAACCAAACGAAAAGGCTAACAGAAATACTGCATAAAACCAGACTACGACAGAGTTGTAAAATGTAATATTAAAACATTAATTTGGTATAGGTACTTTATTTAAGTTTTAATTGATAAATATTAAAGTTCATTATTCCTTAGTTTGGTAATATAAATGATGAAAGTAGATACCTAAGAAGCATGGCCTAGTAATAATAATATAGTTAATCGAATTTTGATTAGGTACCAAAAAAACTCCATCTACATTTGTAAAATAATTTTAAACTGTAAATAAATTAATTAGAGCCTCAAATATTTGTTTAAAACAAAAAAAAAAATAAAAAAAATATATATATATTATAGGTATTAATCATTTTTTTTTTTAAGCTTGTGTAAAATACATAGGACCTCCTACTCTGTGAAATTTTCAAGTGTATTAGAACCAATATTTTCGAATTTATGAGGAAATAACCATTATTTTAAACCGTAGGTTTATTCGTAATTTTCCAATAGTATTTTCTGATGAATTTTTCAAAAATAAACAAATTACGTGTTCAAAGTAACTTTGCTAAAATGTTTTGCCAAAAATAACCACCTACGCATGAAAAAATTAAATCAAGACGTCAAATTTTCTGGTCGATAAATTGCTCACAGAAAAATATAAAAACAAATCGTTTTACGATAAAATATTTTGAACCGCTCAGAATCTAAAATGTAATTATTATATCCATTTTTAGGGCATTATTATTACTTTTTCAGTCATCATACTCTATTTCCAGTTAACACTGTTTAGAAAATCCTATCTGTAAAAAAAAAAATTACAGGCATTTATGTTTTTGAATTCAATATTTTTTGGTTCCCTGGACTCTCCCCCCCCCCATCGTAAATACGTCACTCGGCAGGGCTGAGCAGTAGATAATTGAACTACAGTCTACAAACTAAATTCTTTTTAACCCAACAGTGTTCATAAACATAGTACGAAGCTCGAACTCGCAACTGAAATAGTGTACACCCTGCCCTTACCACACAATAGGCGTGTTTTCGCGATTAACCCGGTTATATTATTTTGTCTTATCTATAACCAAACATAATAACCACTACATTTGATCGGTTATAAATTATTATAACCAAAGCTGATTGTTTATAAAATTCAGTGAACAAAATACATTTGGTTAATCGCAAAACACGCCTAATATACTATTATATAGGTACCTCTTATAATCCATGTATAAACATAAAAGTTCCTACCTATACACTTTATTAAATAGATAGAATGGTGTTAAATTAGGTCAATGTGAGAGGAACCTAATCATTTAGATGTCTTAAAACATTACACTCTCTCACACACTCCGCTTGTTAATGTTTAACCGACCTACTACCTATAATAAAAAAATATCGAGTACCTGTGAAATAAAAATTAAAAAACAAAGGTACGTTTGTTATTTTATTTGTTTTTTATCACCTAATAGTCTGATCAGCTGCAGCCTGCAGCTGCTGCAGCCACGATTTAAGATATTATATTTCTTATCTTAAATCGTGGTTGCAGCTGATGTGTACACTGTCTACTCAGTCTGTACCACGGACTATATTGATCATGGATATTTAATTTTATTCTTCCATGATAACATTCCATGTGGTATGATTCCATATTATCAATTTACTATTAGATATAAAATATAAGCAAAATATTTTTGTTGAATACACCTTATTTTATTTGAAAAATTATAATAATTATAATTTTTTATATTCTAGTCTGTCAACCATTGTATTTAATATAATTGCATTTGTATTGATATTAGTCATATAGGTTGAAAGAATAATACTTTTCCATTGTAATTATGTCTATTGAGATCTCTGATAATGATTCACTAAACGTCGGGTAAAATTTTGTCTTGCATACTATAAAATGAAATAAATACCTACATATTTCACACTTTAGTATTTATTGGTTATGTATTAATTTAATATAATTTTTTTGTTTTATTTTTGTAGTAATACATATAAAGTGGCAAGCAATGGTCAACTTATTAAACTAGAATCAAGTATTCTCGGTACACAAACCTTGATTGTTACTGACGATGATGGATCTCTCGAGTCAGCTGATGATCAACCTACTGCTGCTGTAATAGAAAATGGCAATGTAACTGGAATTGTCATGAGTAAAGCAAACGATACAAACATAACACAATACGAACTAAGACCAAACAACAATTCTAGTAAGGACTAAACAGTTACTTTTCTGTTAATATTACTCATAGAACAATCAACATGGTATATATTACTTTTTTAAAACATTTTGAAACAAAGTAAAATGATGTAAAATGAATAATATAAAATAGAATATAATAAAGATAAAATGTATAATGAGTTTTGTATAAGTACCTATTAATAATTTTAAGCAGTATTGTATTCAAACGGATATTTTAATATTTTAGATTTATACAGTACGAATGAGACTAGTTAAGTACAATAAAATTAATTATACTCATTTAAACAAGTTTATTTTGCCTTGTTACCGAAAAAATCTAACAATATTTTAGATTTAAGTAATAATAATCGGAATACCAAGCGAGTGACCTAGCTCGATAAATAGCAATGAAATAAAAATAATTATAAAAGAATAAATGGAAGAAGATTCAAGTCTGTATAGTATAGAAAAAGTTACCTATACCAAACATTTTTAATAGAATAAATTAATATGGAATAAAGTACAAATGTGTAATCAGTTAAGACAATACCATAAAATTCAAATAGCCAGTGAAGTATCAAGGGGAATATTGGGAATTTTGTTTAAGATTTTTTTTAAAATTGTATTTGTATAAATGTCATCAAATTTACTTTTTATTATTTAATCATGCTATTTCTTGTTTAATGAAAGTTGACAATATATATATAACCTATTCCTTGCACTTTTAGGTTCTAAGCTTATTGAGGATTGTATTGATCTTATAATGATGTATTTTTTTTATTTATGTCTTGTATACACTTTTTCAGATTAAAAGTGTAAAAAGGGGGTTTTCGGGTATAAAGCTTTCTGATAGCAAATTCATTCCATTTAAGTCAAAACTCAAGAAACCAGAAAATAAGAAAGAGTAATAGGCCACATGCTTAAAATTATATAAAGTCCTAGGACTCCCATATGAAACAATGCAAAGTAAATTAATTTTAGTTTATATTTTAAAGGTTATTTTTCGATTTTCCCAATAGTTTTCCTTAAGGAAAACTACCTAGAATAATGGAAAATATTATAAAATCGGAGAAATAATACTATACTTCACTCAAAATTATTTTATTGAAAAAAATCATTTATCATTCCTTTGAAATTTAACTAAAAAATAAAAAATAACTATGACAACTTTACTGTTTATTCCAAAACTGCTCAATTCTTACCTGAAAAAAAAAACACATCATAAAACCAATACATTCCTGACTTCGCTCAGAATCTAAAAATATATTATTGTATGGTTAATTTTATATTTTTTATTGCAGCTCAATTTTACGTCGTGCAACCAATTAATGATTTATTTACAACTACAACAACAGTTAAAAGACCAATTATACCACTTAATAGTGAAGTATCTAGAAATAAACGTACAGATCGTACGGTTGTAACTGTTAGTATACTAGTGAATTTATTTAATATGAGTGTAAACATATTACTTACATATAACATTATAATAAATAGGTTTCTATTAATTACATGTAAAATGTATATTATTTCATTTTTCTATAATTTATTTTAATTTCTATGTGTAATTTATTCTGTTGATTCAATATTGAATTTAAGTAAATTACAACTAAAATTCATTTAAATTATTTAATACCTATGTTTCAAGAGAGATGCTAAAAGACGACTAACACATAATGAAGTAGAGCGCCGAAGACGTGATAAAATCAATCAATGGATAATGTATATGAGTAAAATTATACCAGATTGTGCTGAAGAAAATAAAACTAATTATGACAACCAGGTATTTGAATTTTTTAAAAATAATTAATATTTTTATTCAACTTTTTAGATTTTCTCTGTTGAATTTTGTAATGTAACAAAATGATAATGATCAAGGCCCAGATTTATATGTTCTAAAAGTCCACTGAATCTTAAAAATATGCATTGTATTGTATTTAAATAGAAAATATGCAATAAAAATTAAATTTTCAAAAATGTATAACGGGTTTTCTAAAAATAGGTAGTTATATAGGAAGTTACACAAAGTATAGATAGGTAAACAAGATTATTCAAGGCCGTCCTGAGGGGGTGTCTCCCCCTCCCCCCACAACTTCGGAAAGCAGTCAGCAAAATTATGTTCAGTCGGCATTAGAAAATGTTGATGGCCTTTTTTTTTTCTTATTCATGTTTTGAATGAAATATTTTGGAATTTTGTCCAGAAATTATGTAGGAATGAAATATTTTTTGAAAATTTTAAGTCGAAAAAATTATTAGGATTTTAGTCGGCAAAATGGGAAAAAAAAGTTTTTTGAAAAGAAATTGAAAAATCATTATCTGATACTTCTTTAATACACATTTTGAGTTTTTCTTCAAAAGCAAAAATCTTACTGGCTATGTGCAAGTTTATTTTCTCCTTGCAGATTGAAGTATATTTGAAGTATACGAGTTACATCTGCAAGGAATTCAAGTTTGTTCCAAAATTTTAATGTTTTTATTTTTGGATATTCAGTTTTTTTTCGTGAATATAGAATTTAATTTCTATACAAAGAGAAAAAAATTGTACCAAGACTTTACCTTGACTTAAGTTATTATACCTCAGTATGATATATAATATCACTGTATTGAGAATTCAGTTCGGAAAGAAATTTTTTAAATTTTCGGTGATTTAAATCTCTGGCTCTGACAAATTAACAATTTTAATTGTTTTTTTTTTTTTTTTATAACAATGCTAAATTCATTAGGAAATTTACATGATAAATTTTCCTTATATATTATATAGTGAAAATTTATTAATTTTATTTTTAATGGGAGTAACAAAACCAGAATTATTTCCAACCATTGAAGGACATCCGCCTGTTTTTTTTTTAAATTTTTGTTAATCTGTTCTATTTTTTTCAATGTAGAAATCGTTTCAAAATAATCCATGCCATGAGTTTGAGTTTGGCCTTTCATCGGTATGACTTTCAAAAAATCTTCTTTAATAATATTATATTTTGAACAAAACCTAATGAACAGACATTAGGTTATAATTAATTAATACATACATACATACATAATTAATTCTGTATTAATTGAAAAATTGTGTGTTCAAGTATTAGGTCAGCATATTTTTGGCCTATTCAGTCTCCTTCCTTTCCCTTGACAGCAAATTTCAGACCCTCTACTTTATTACGTTAACATATGTCTGATGACCCCCCCCTCTATTTAATAATAAAAAAAATTTTCCGAATTTTATATGAATTAATTAAAATAAATGGAAAATTTTGTTACATACCTATATTAAATTTTATTTTAATTTTTAGTTTATGTTGAGTTTTATAGTAACGATTAACATCATAATGTTTTAGAATGTTTATGGTTTTACAACAAATTAAACAGATTACATTGTGTTTCTTACCAGAAATTTAAAAAAATTAGATCTCCTAACAGTCTTGAAATATTCTGTGTTCGATTTTACGTTTTGCCATCATAAATAATTTAAATTAACAGTTTAATCACAAAAGTAAATATTATAACACTAAATAAAGACAAATGACAAATGGAAAATACGTGATAAACTGTTCGTACAAGACTATGCCGAAAATTATTATGTCTACTAACGTGGAAAGAAACAATCAATACCTACTTATCTGTCGAACAGGGGATTTAATAAAAGTTAAAAATAGAAAGATAAAATAAATAAAAGATATTGCATAATATAATAAATTCACAAAAATATCTATTTTCTTTTTTTTATATTTTAGAATGTACACTTTAATTTTAGTGTGAACTGCACAAAATTTGTAAATAGGCCGCATAGTGGGTACTGCTGATCTATATGCAATTCTACAATATGGTAAAATACAGAATTATGCAATAAATGTCAGAAAATATGCTAAATAAAACTGTATTTTTGATCTATTGACTATAATTGAAATGTGTAGCTATACTTTTTGGACTTAAAAAAAACATGTAAATGCATATAAATCCACATTTTAATAATGATCTATTCAGTGTCAAAGTAATTTTCGATAGGTTTTGATACGTTACAAAATTCCACCATAAAAATCTAGTTTCTAATTAAACCTATTATTTATACATTTTTTGCATACCTTATTGTGATATTAGATTTTTTTATCGACAAAATATATTTTTATCTTTTTAAATTTTGTTATTATTAAAGTATTTCCTAAGGGGGCATAGTACCTGACTTGGTTGTTTTTGTCTGACACACACACAACATAGTAAAATCGAGTTTGTATTTCCATTTTCATGAATAATTGGTTGATTTTAGGATGTGATGGACTTATTAATTAATAAAGTAACATAATCTATGACATGTAGGAATTATTTTTTTAGTATAATTTTAAGTTTTTCAAGTGTATAAATAATGTGATAATTAAATTATGAATATTTTGCTTTAAATTAAATTTATTATTTATATAATTCCTAGCTGTCATAGATTATGTTCTCTTTATTAATTATGATAATAGGTCATCATATTCTAAAATCAACCAATTGTTCACAAAAGTGGAAATACAGAACTCGATTTTACTATGTTACTCGTGTGTCAGACAAAGACAACTGAGTCAGGAATAATGTCCACTTAATACTGTAGTACTGTACAATACTGTTATTTTGGCAAAAAAAAATATAACTACTCATCATAATTCCAATACTCCGATATGCTGTATGCTTTGATAAAAATTTTGAAAAAAATATCAAATCATATACTTAAATATTTTTAAATTATACAATTTTCATTTTTCTTAAAATTTTATAAAAGTTGCCTATACAGAACCCCTTAAAAATTGCATGTGTGGCATCTTCTTAAATAAAAGTTTTAGGAATAATGGTTTTTAAAGAGTACTTTTATGTAGTCTTATACAGTCGCTCAAATCCGTGTGCACCAATGTGAAGTCGACCGCATACTTAAAAATCAATACTTAATATGAGAAGTGGTTGAAAATAAATTCTAAAACTACTTCAATATTACATTCATAGCAGAACAAGAAGCTATTTATATTATTCCTCCCAAAAATGTTTTTTTTTTTTTATTGTATGGACCGTACAATAGTTATTATTATAATACATGTATTATGTACCTATTTAAATTTAACACTAATATTTATTAAATACTATAATAGTAATTTTTATTTCATATTATATATTATAGAGCAAAGGAGGAATTTTGGCAAAAGCTTGCGATTATATTAATGAATTAAAATCAACCAATCAAAGATTAATGGAATGTGTAAAGCAATTGGAAGCTGTCAATAGACATAATGATGAACTAAGAATGGAAAATGAAGAATTGAGAGGAATTTTAACACAACATGGATCTGAAAGGTAACAATTATTATATTTATAAAATTATAATACCATATAAATATAGTTCAATGTTAAAGGTAATATAAAATTCATTTTATTATATTAAATAAATTAACAGTTTTATATCCTCTATTTCCCAAACTCTCATATACTTTGGTTTACATCTTCAAATATTAGGGGTCAAAGAAGATTCTTAATAGCTACGATAATCATAGCTACCAAGTTATTGGATGGGTTTGGTAATTATAGCTGGCTTGCACCAAAGACCAAACGTCACCAGCAAAAAAAAACCTTGTTGGCTACCGCATTTACTACCTGTGGATCGTTTCTTGAGTCTTGTTAGAAAAATCTCTCATGACAAAATGTAGTTAGTAGCTCAAGAATAGGTATATAATATTTTGTGAGACATTTTCATACAAAAAATGTCTCACGAAATATTATATACCTATTCTTGAGCTACTAACTACATTTTGTCATATACGGAATATTTTTCGTATTAACGCCAATGGTTACAGACACTACCGTGAGAGAGTTATCATCGACGGACTCGTGGTTGTAACAATTTTACGATTCCTACGGTACCTATACAATAAAGTACAAGTCTGATCAATTTTAACTTTTATATATTTGTTTTACTGTTAAAGTGCATCAAATATAGTGACCCCTCTTTTTAAAAGTTATAGGTAGATCAATATTAAAATTATTAGTTAAATTTAACTAGCATCTATAGAATCATTATTTATAAAAACTTACGATAATATAGATGACAGTTTTTGATTAAAAAAATCATTTTTTAATTACAATTTTCAATAAAAAAAAAATGATTTATCATAATTTTATTGTAATTTTCTAAAAAACAAAATTCCGTTAAATTTTGCATTTCTAATACTTATTATAAAATATTTATAAAACTTCATAGTATGTAATTGTTAATTGGTATTTAGATACTTATTACTTACCTTTGTAGGGATGTTAATTTATAAAGACCTTTTTGGACTCTTGGATCAATATATAGTGTAACCATAATTATTAATTGTTGCACAAAATCTTTGATAGTCGATAATATTTAAAAAATATATGATCACATTGGACATAAATGGATGATATTTAACAAAAATTCTGCTTCTAGGATTATGTACAGCCATTTTATGTGCATTAATCATGTTAAAGGTGTATATATACGCAAAATCATCAAAATTATCCATTGTAAGTTGTAACTATTGCTTTTACGATTTAAATAAATAATAATTACAAACATCGTGTGATAACTATATTGTCATATCTATTTGACTACTATGATATTTTGTCACACAAAATTGTTATAAGAAATTGTCGTATATAGATTCGAGATTAGATCAAACTAAATTTCATGTGCCAAATGTGATTTTTCATATACGACATTATAGTGACGAGATTCAAGAATTGACCCCCTAGGAGTTGAATCAGGGACCTCGTGTGCCAAAATACACATTTCGACATCCCAATTTTTTATATTATTCCTAGGTAATGATGTACCATATACATTTAATTTAAGTTAATAACTCGATAATAATTAAAGTAATTAAAATATAAACAATCCTATTTGTTCTTGTGACTACACATTTATGTATGTAAAATAAGCTATGAAATCTTTATGAAAATTGAATTTGCAAAACATTTAAATATACTGTAAAACTATAAATCATTATAAAACGAAACTAATGTAATTTATTCTCATATAGTCAATATTAGGTTTTTATATATACATATAGATGGCTTATATCCCCATTGTGTCCATAAAGAGATATATCCTCCATCTGTCTGTCCTTAAAATTCATTGCAGCTGTTACCAATATATTTATTTACATCTTGTATTCATTTTTTTTTACTTTTAGGCTTATATATATAAATATTAAGTTTATTAGGTAAAATAAATTGTTTTTAATTTTTTTTATGAAATTATAGTTTATTGTTTCATTAATTAAAAAATTAACTAAAAAATATGTTTAGAAACCGAGATTTTATCACACTCTTTGTGGGCTTTTCTAACTTTTTATGGTAGAAAATAACTTTGTCAATGTTGTTTCAAATGAATAGAACAATAAAATACAAATTTTGTCTTATCTTGTCTTAAAAGAGAAATTATATTTAATTTATTTTTTGTTTTACTATACATGTATTCTGTATCCAATGAATATTAATAAAAAAAAAATACAAATTCAAGGTGATCTGTTTGAAAATGTTGTTATCTTTATCATTGAACACACCATAATATTATATTATATATAAAAAAAAAAAAAATTGAGAGTATAAATATTATAAAGGTTTTATATTTACTACATCAAAATGCCATAACCCATACTGTAACTAAATAGATAATTTGTAAAATTAAATTAGATGCTTGAATATAAATCCACAGAAAAATAAACTAAAGAAATAAAAAACAAACGTTTTTACTGAAATATCAATTAATATGAAATTTTTATTTTAATATAATGTGTAAAAAATAAAATAATAACATTATCTTTTTATTTTCCAATTTACCCCTAAAAACTGTTCAAAATTGAATTTGGAATTAATTTAATTAATTTTTTTTTTTTTTACCTACCTATGTATTACAGGTTACAAGTATACCATAGTTAACTTTTTTCAAATTATCTGTGATTATACTAAAACAAGTCATGATAATGACTTAATATAACAATTATTTAACCAACATTGCAGTTATATATAAAAATATATCATTTGTCCAAACTAAAGTCAAGTAACTTTCAAAGTCATGTTAATTTGGTCAAGTATAGCGGCAAAAGCACATTTATGATTGATCATAGATTCTATTCTGAATTATATTATCACAAAAAGTTATTATACTAGTAATTATTGAGAATTATTTATTTCTTATATTATATAAGAAATCTACATCAAATTTAATAATATCCTGTTAATACCCTGTTATTATATTGTAAGTAGATATATTAAATTAAAATATAAACTTTAAATATGTAAGTTTTATTAGTTGGTATTTCAAAAAGTATAATTTGTTTTTATTACTTTGGTTTTTTTCATAGACTTATAACATAAGTCTATGGTTTTTTTCCTATTACACGTATCTGATAAAACCAAATATAAAAATATTTAATACTCTCAGCATTGTTTTTTTTTATTTATTCATAAATACCTAATATTAATATTTAATTTAAATTGTATTGTGTAATTATTAATTATATTTATGTTACTATAAACCAACAGTTCCTAAACTATCATAATGTCCAAAGTAAGCAATGAGCACTTAACAGGAGAGGTGCAAAGTTAATGTAATATTATATTTTTTACTTTTATTTTTAGACCTTTTATACATTTGACTCCAATGGCATATTTATTTTATCTTATCGATAAAACAATATTGGTATGATAGTTCCGACACTAATTTCAAATGTCTCGATTATCAGCACAGAAATCAAGTTGAATTATTGGGGGAGGGGGCAAGACTATTAGGTACATAATTACAAACTAAAAAAATTTTTCCCGCTCCGCTCAATATTAATGTTCCCCAACTTCAATATTGATGTATAATGTATAATTTAACATTACATATCATACATTGACGACAGACTTCTAATGAAAATAACTAATAAATCAAATCATAACTTATTAACATGTAAAATAAATAAATTATAGATTAAAAAAAAATCATTTATTATTTGAAACTTATCAAAATCTAAATATTAAAATAGCACTGTGCTTTTTTGTTAGGTACTTACATAATTTATTTTTCATTAGATTTTTCGCCTCCTAAATAGGTTTTATACAGGAAGACATTTTATTTTATTTTTCCCACAAAAAATTCAAAATAGTTTTATTGATAAGTCGTTTAGTCATACTTATATTTATTTTCATTATAGTTACTTACCTTTAATGCAGACTGGATAGGTCCCGAATTTAGGTACCCTAAATCAGTGCGGGTTATCACATTGATAATGTATACCTATAGAATTATTTGCTGATTTGGAGTCTGTCATGGAGTGTGTTCTTCCACACAAACAAATTCATTAACATTTTCATGTTTAATCAATAAATCAAAACAAAAATAGATATGGGTTTGTGAAAACTGGACATTTTCTTTTTAATAAATGAAATGTTCTTACATCTCAGTATCCATATATTAAATACATTTATATATAATAATTTTTCAAACCATTTTTTAGGGTGGCTAAACCCCTTTAAGTCTCTCCCCCTCCCTGATTTCCATAAATGGTTTCGGTGTAATATTGGTAGAGAAAGTTTAAAAAAGACTATTGGTGAACTTTAAAAATCATAAAATTTATGTATTATAATTTTTATTAAACATTTCTATGTAAGACTTTTTCTAATTATTTTAGGTGTCTAAGTGATCCAAAATTTACTAAGAAAATCATGAAAACTTATTTTAGCAAACTCTAAAAAATTCAAAATTTGATAACTACACTTTATTTTTTACTTAAATATTTTATATTGTTTATATATTAGTGTGGAAAGAATTTTATATTTTCAAAAGATACATAGTTTGGGGGCTGCTGCTATAAACTACTTAGTATTAAATATTTGTAGTTTTTATCAAGTTGAATAATATTAATATATTTTATTTATATTATTATTTTTAGTTTTGTTTCCAGAGATGGTGATTCGTCATGAAAACTATACCTTTTAAAATTTAACTTAATCTTTGTTACATCTTCAAAATGTTTGTAATATTAAATAACTAAAAGACCAATATTTTACTATTTGTTTTAAATTTTAAATATTTTACAGTAAGTGCTATTTTTAATACTAAATATTTCATTGTATTATTATTAATTAATAATAGTTGATTTATCATTTTCAGTTTATTAAATAAAATTAACTTGCTATTAAACTATAATTTTAGATCAAAAACTAAAAAAAAAATTGTTAGAAGAATTAAGATTTATTATAATTGTAATGATTATTATTTAGTGACTACAATAACTTGTACTTAACTTTTAAAATTTACTATAGACAATACAAATCAATTAATAAATATAGTCATGTGCAAAAGTTGATTAAAATTTTTTTTTTCTAGATCATTATTTGATGAATTTAATATGATGTATAATAAAATCAAGATAATTAAATTCTGTTTTATAATTTTTGTTAGTTATATATAAGTTAATTGCTTTTAATTTAAGTAAAACCATAACTTGTTACAACTACAATATCAAAGAAGATTAATTGTATTTTATACATTATATCTTATTCATGGTTTTAGATATCACTAAATAACTTGGCTTGGATGACCTCTGATTGAAATTAAATTTTGAAGGGTGGTAGGAAGTTATCAAATAAATATTTTGGGAAATGTTTTCAATTTTAACCATTTTGGTATGTGTGTATGTATAAATCTAATTTTATTAAATAGCAACACACATTTTGTTTTATTTAATTTTTGTTAGATTCTGTTACTTTTCGGGTATTTTAAATAATCTATATTTTTATAATCAAAATAGATTAGTTGTCATACTAAGAATGGGAATAGGGAATATTCCTCCCCTTGTATGTTTTACTTTGTTTAATACATTTTTATTTTCTTGCATTAACATAAATATACATTATTTTATAAATAAAAAATGTGTGTTTTATATTATACAATTTTAATAAAAATTAGTAATTGAGAATGATTAGAGAACAGAATTCGATTAATGTGGAAGACCATGAGAATTGGAGATTGCCTAATCTCATAGTTAGGGGGAATGATGAGTTAAAGAAGAAGAAAAAGAAGATATAATTGTAATTAAATATTAATTATATGTATGTATTTGGTAATTTTATTATTTTTTTACAGAAAGTACATAGGTATATAGGTACATAATTTTACAGTTTTTATTTAAATTTATCAAATCACTGTGATAAATTTTGTGTATATAAAAATATTGCGCCCTTCCCAGTTAATTAGTACATCTTAAAACAAGTTAAATTATGTGATATTCAAAATATAATTGATATTTTTATTTGTATTCAACTTTCAATTTAAGGTCATCCTGCAGAAATAATAGTGATTCTATAAATTGTAATTATTTAAAAATTAATTGATCTCTTTTTTTTTTTTATAATAAATGCTACAGAACTATCCAATATTACCTTTTTCAGAAATTATTTTTATCAATATTATATACGTACATTTATCTTGTAATAAACAGAGATATATATATTTTTAAACAGTCTAAATATTATCAAATTTTAAATACATTTATAAGGGTTGGTTATTGTATTTTCTTTATAATGCCAATCTTGGTAAACTTATTGTTTTGTTTTTTTTTTTTTTTATCTTTTTCGTTATGTAGTTTCTAATTATTTATAAGACATTGTTACCACAATGGAATTCATTTAAATATGGTATTTTTTTTTTCTTTGTGTATATAATAAATTAAGTGTGATTAAATTACTACTACTACTATTGTCTGAAATAAAATAAATTGGAATATACAAAAATAAAATTTTTAATTTTAATTTTTTCAAAATAGTGATTATTCTATGGTAACTGTTTTAAGATAGACTTACAGTGATTAAAATGAGACGAATATGGGGGAATATACTTAATTTTATTAACATTTTTCATCCCCTAAACCCACTTATTTTATTTTCCTTAAAAATGTATATTTTTAAAACTATATAGGTATTACTAACCTGAATATTAGACTTTGCCCACAATTTCTATTTCCATTTTCCACCATAATACCTATACATTATGAATAGTATAAATAAAATTTATATATTTTACAATGCATATAAAAATATTTGCCAAATGATGTTTATTTTGAATTAAAGTATATTATATATTATTTTGTTTGTACTTATGAGATACCACCACATATACTACTCAATATACTAAATAATTTTTTATTATAACAAAAGTACCATATATTTCTGTGTCTCTATTTATTATAATGCAGATGAAATGATTAGATAATTAATTAAACTAAACACTAACTTTCATTTTTATTACTTCAATGGGGATTGTAAAAATACGAAACTCATCAAAAATTCATGTTATTATCCGGATTTACCCGTAAGTGGTAAATAAGTAAGTTTTTTTCAATTGGCACGTCCATTTGAACATTAACATCTGTCGTATAATAATTTTATGACATCTGCTTGGCTATGCTCACGAAAAAAGTCAAAAATAAAAGAGGTAAGAACATGATCACAAGTTGTAGTTGAACAATTGTTCAACCCATTTGGAAACCACGCTGTTCATCTACGAGAATATGGTTGAGGGTGGGCAGAATGGAGTTAAGAACAATAGTTTCAAAAGCTTTAGAGAGGTGAGGAAGGATGGTAATAGGATGGTAATTAAAGAACATTTTTGGATCACCGGATGTAAGGATTGGAATAATGGAACCCATTTTGAGCAGTGGGGAACATACTAGAGTCCATGGATTTGTAAAAAAAAAAAAAAAGGCCAAGTGATAACATCTCTTATCTTATACAAGAATATTACGAAGATAATTAAGTGCATAACTGACTTTGTCCAAAGAAAAGAAAACACTAGAACGAAGGATAAAATATGTGTTTAATGAAGCCAAAGAGGAAACAGTTAATGAACTAGATTGAGGGATGTAAACAGTAGAGAAGAACAAATTTGCTGCATCAGTGAGATTTGGAATAGTAGAATTGTTACAGACATTATAGAAGGGATAGAAGAAGAGGACTGTGATTTACAAATGAAAGACCAGAATAAGCGAGGATTGGATAAGAAAGAATTCTCACATCACTACTTCAATCAGTAGATTGAAAATAGAAAAGATCTAAATGGCTATATGTGTGATTAACTGAAATAGAAAATTGTCGCTTCTAATCCCCTTAAGTTTAGAAAAAAAATATTTATTAATTTTAGTCATTATTTTATACTTAAATATTAGGTATGTTTTAATTGAGCCACCATTTGCCAACTAATTTTACCATCTATTTTATAATAGCAAAAAAAAATTTACTTCTCAAACTTCTACTTTAGTTAGGATTTTAAGAATGGATGATGTTTATTTCATAACATTTTCCCCAAGTATGAATAAAGTCATATATCACCTCCCGCTTATTTTGAGACATAAACCACTGTGCATTTATTGTTTCAATATATTAAATAATATTCATGATAATCTGGAAAACTTTATTTGTGGTGGTGGCAACAATATGTAAAAAATATTTATATGAAATCGGTGTTTTCATTCATTAAATTTTTTATTTTTTTATCTAAAAACCCAATAAAGAAAATATTCTTTTCCCAAAACGTTAACTAATAAGTTATTTATTCAAATTTATTTAAATATTACCTTACTTTAAATAATTGTATGGCATTAATGTAGCATTGTAGTAGCAGGTGATCTACTAATTGAATGAAAATGAGTGATCTACTATAAAATCATTCATTTTGAACACAATTATTATATTTCATATAACTATAATTTATTTATTTCCCATTAAAATATGCAAAAACCGGTCAATTCCAATTTTCACCAAATTTTAGTTTTTGAATTGAATGCATAAAATCGCTTATTGCGCATCTTTTAGTACAATAATCAGTCAAATTCAACTTATATTAACGGAGATACATACGTTGAGGAGTTGACTGAGAATTTTTTTCCTGTGCAAGAAACGGGTATCTCCATCATCTTGATTTAAATTTCAGGAATATCTAGACATTGAAAAACGGTACATGTCAAGATATCCTAAGGATAAATATAACTATGACTAATCTAAAGGTGATAAGAACCGGTCTTTAAATACTCATTGTAAAAAAACAAATTATTTTTAAAATAAATATTAGAAAATTTGCCTTTTATCTAAAAACCTAAATTCCTAAAAATAAATCCGGTACCTCTTCTTCTAAGACAGTTTTTTTTATCCATTTTTGAACATTTTAAAAATATGGACTGACTGGTTTTTACACCGAGCCCTTCAATTGTAGAATAAATAATAATTGAGTTATTTTGAAAAATAAATATTGATATTTTAAATTTATTAACATTAGATTCTGATTAGAGCAGACAAATAAAAATTATTAATTTGTGCTAAAGTATATTCATTTTCATAATTATAGGAATTTAATATAAATATAGTTAATGAATTAAAATTTAAGTACAATTTGTGGCATTCCGTAGTAGGTAATCTAAAACTATAACTATAATTTTCTTATTATTTTTTAATAAAATAATTGGTTATAAACAATATTTTTAGGTATAACAACTGAAACCATAATCTACATTATTCATATTATACTTAAAATTTACTTTTTTGACTCATATTATTTGTCCTTATTTGTACCTATTTAAAACATTCAATTGTAATACATAAATAAATATATTATAAAGATTTGTTTTATTCGTTTTAAATTACATTTCACAATAAATACAACAGGTATTCAATAAAGTAAAATCTTATTAAAACAGATTGCATTAACTCTATATATTAGGCGCGTAGATTATTGTTATTTTTGAATGGGAACATGACAACTGTCAACCATTATTAAATAATATACTAATAGTAGAAATAATCTATATTTATTTTTATATTAGAAAAGAGTAATCTGATTTTAAAACAGACTGGGTAACAGTTGTCATCCACACACCTAACATAGGGTTGTAAAAAAAAATTCTGTCTTGTTCTAATTCAAAAGAAATTCACTTATCATATAAATAAAATATTCTAACTATTATAATATAACACAATATTCAATATAATAATTCTAATTAATAGAAAAAATCAGTTCTTTTTACACAAATTTTGAATGTGTATCTTAGTCCATGGTAGTAGATTTGAAATAATTTCATAAAAATGATTATAAATACTCAGTTTCAGAAATATGGCTTATGTGAAACACAAATAGTATTTATCTTGTGACACTTGTGATTATCAAAAATATGATAACAACTAAAACCATTTTGAATAATTATACACATAATTCAAAACGTAGTTTTTCAAGATAGAACACAAAAACAGGACTACAGCAAGAATGTATGAAATCAATGAATGGGTAGATGGAACACAATAGCACTCGGTGCACACTGTGTGCAATAATGCGAGTAGATGGAAAACACTAGTAGTTTTTAAAGTCATTTTTTTAAATTTATCTGAAGTCTTAATTTTATAAAATATACTGGGGATATTAAAAAGGAAAAATTAGAGAATTTTATTAATTGGAAAAATTAAACATTACATTACTAAAACAAAAGGATTTTATAAATAAACAAATAAATACAACTTTACAATAAATTTGGAATGTATTTGTTAATTATCATTGATAACAGATTACCTAATAATATTTTACAAATATTAAATTTACCAAGTATTCTAAATTGGTATCTTTCTCATAAGAATAAAACCCCTACATTATTAATATAATTCATAGACTATAATATAATTAAAATATAATTAAAAACAACAAAACAATCATTCACGGCAAAAAAAACTCATTTGGCTATCCAAAAAACATTGCCAATAATTATTTTATAGGTTTAAGAAAATAAATACTATGGTATAGAATTATTATTATTTTTCTTTCATGGGAAACAATAATTTTACATTTAAATTTTGAAGTATTGCAGAACGGATAAATAGTCAATCAAATTGATTAAACTATTTTTATTATCATAATTTATTATAATAGGTAAAATAATAATAAATAATTTATATTTACATGATAATGAGTGTATAAGTTTAAATAATGATTAACTGAACAGAAATGAATTTATAAAATTCACATGGCATGAATATGGTTGCTTATTGTCGAATTTAAAAATAAATTATAAAATAATATTTCACATACTATGAAAGAAATCTACGAGAATGGAATGACAAACAAGATGAAAATAAAAATTAAATATTTTTTTTTTATGGTGACAAAAATAACAAGATTAAAAACAAAAAGAATTTTACAACCGTCACCACAGTTTCATTCTATGATGTGTGCTAATTTTAAGAAAGCTGGAGTAAACAACAACAATTCATTATAATATATAACTTTTTTTTTAAACTTTTGTTTTGTTTTTTGAATAACGATGCAGTAATATAAAAAAATACTTTTTAATCCTCCAGATTTCTAAAAGCTTGTTGAATGTCATCGTATAGCTGATCAAAGTCTGCACGAATTTTAGCTTCGCCATCTTTAACTGGATCCTATAAGACATATTTTAAAAATAAAATCTATTTTGTCTAAAATGAATAATTTTTACCTTAAATTTCATGGAGGATAACTGGTAAAGTATATTACCCATACTATCCCTGATTATAGACCATGATATCTTATTTTCAGATTGAGCCGTTGATTCAACAACATGACGTGCCATGTCATAAAAGGCAATTGTATTTCGTAACATTCCGACAGTTTTGTAAAACGGGCAAAAACGATCATAAGACGAATAACTAACAAATTAAATTATATAAGTATACTACTATAATTATTATTAAACAAGTAATATTACCTGTTTTGTTGTAAAAAGTCATCTTTTAATAATTTAGCAACTTCTAATGTAATTTTGTCAGATTCGGCCAAAGATGCTTTACCAACCAACTGTACTATTTCAGATAAATCTTCTTCTTCTTGCAAGATCTCTTTGACTTTAGTTCTCAAAGGCACAAATTCAGGGAAGTTTTTATCATAAAAGTCATCCAAAGCCCTTGTATATTTACTAAAATAAAAATTTTCAAATCATTACATTTTATTATAATATACTCTGTTCTATTATATGTAAATAGAATATTTATTATTGATTATTTTTCAGATAATTATTATTGTACTTACCTATATGAAATAAGCCAGTTAATGGAAGGGAAATGTTTACGTTGGGCCAATTTTTTGTCCAACCCCCAAAATACTTGTACAATACCTAATGTGGCTGATGTAACTGGATCTGAAAAGTCACCACCTGGAGGACTGACAGCTCCAACAATACTCACTGAACCTTCTCGTTCAGGATTACCCAGACATTTTACTCGACCAGCTCTTTCGTAGAACGAAGCCAAACGAGCACCCAAATATGCAGGATATCCACTATAAATATAAAAAAGAAATATTTAATTTGTATATAAAACTACTTATTATCTCTATATACCTGTCAGCAGGCATTTCAGCAAGACGACCAGAAATTTCACGCAAAGCTTCAGCCCAACGAGATGTTGAATCAGCCATCATAGAAACATTATATCCCATGTCTCTGAAGTACTCGGATAATGTAATACCTTAAAAAAAATGTAATTTATATATTTAATTAAATCAATAAATAATAATAAATTTATAATTGTTAAATACTTAAATAATTATTTCTACATTTATTACATATTTTTTATTACCAGTATAAATAGAAGCTTCTCGTGCAGCTACAGGCATGTTTGAAGTGTTAGCAACTAATGCAGTTCTCTTCATAATAGATTCAGTAACACCATCGACTTCAATAGACAATTCTGGAAAATCTCCTAATACCTATTTATAAAAAAAAAATCATTTATTTATAAAAACTGATTAAATTTATATTTTATACAAAAATAAATAATTATACCTCAGCCATTTCATTACCACGTTCTCCACAACCAACATAAATTATAACATCAGAATTTGAGTATTTAGATAATGCTTGAGATATGACAGTTTTTCCACAACCAAAAGCTCCAGGAATAGCAGTTGTACCACCTTGCACACAACTAAAAAAATATACAAAATAAAGTATTGATATAAGTTGTTTCTTTTTCAACTTACGGAAATAGAGAGTCAAGTACTCGTTGTCCTGTTAGAAGTGGATAATTGGCAGGCAATTTTTCAGTAACTGGGCGAGGCTGACGTACAGGCCATACTTGTAACATACTAAAAGATGATTTCTCACCATCGAATTCCGTCTCCAATATAATATCCTAACAAATGTATCATATTAATGGATATAGCCTTCTTTCATTTCATTATAATAAAATTTTCATAAATTATAATTACATCAACTTTATAGTTGCCTGGTGGTGCTTGAAAAACAACTGTTCCCTTAGCTTTCGGAGGTAACATTAACCTATGTTTAACGAGAGTATTTTCATGAACAAGACCAAAAAGATCTCCTCCAGTTATATGGCTTCCAACCTTTGTATGGGATGGATTGTATTCCCATGAAACATTACGAGCTAGAGCAGGTATATTAACACCCTTGGGAATATAGATATTTTGGGTAAGCTCGTTAATATCTTTTAATGGCCGTTGAATACCATCAAAAATACTTCCCATTATACCAGGTCCTAATTCTACAGAAAGTGGTTTTCCAGTCCTCAAGACAGGGTCACCAACAGTAACACCAGACGTATCTTCATAGACCTAAAGTAATGTAAAAAATTAACAACTGTAAAATAGAGTAATCATTAAAATTGTATTTACCTGTATTGTAGCCATATCCCCTTCTAAACGAATAATTTCACCAACCAATTGAAAGTAGCCTACTCGAACCAATTCGTACATAGCTGAACCAGACATTTTTTCAGCCGTAACGACTAAAATAAAATGAAAATTTAAAGTATAATAAAAAATTTATATCATTAATTAAACAAATTTAATAATATTTACCCGGTCCGGAAACAGCAAATACAAATCCATACGCACTTTCTCGGTCTTCATCCTCAAACGTCTTCAACGAAGTCATTTTGGTATGATTTTTGTCTGTATTCAAAATAGAAATAAAAATAGATAATTTTTAATGTATAGGTAACTTAAAACTTTAAGGTATATTAATATAAAAATGTATAGATATTAAAGGTAAACAACATTTTTTAGAAATTTATTCACTAACAAATAACATTTATACCTACAAAAATTACAAAATACAAATAAAGTATTAATATAATCTATGTAAGATGGGTAATATTAATTACTATAAATAATTATTTATCTATATTAAATAATTAAATTCTATTTTTCTAAATTGTTCTTTATATAATTAATAATTTAAAGATAAAATTATGACCCACACATAAATATACAAACATAAGATTTTGAAGTTAAAACAATACCTACAATCTTCATTAAGATCTTAATCTATTTTGTTAAAATTGAATAATAGGTACTAATTTATGAATTAATAGTTTACCTAATAATCCCCAACATGATTTAACAGAACTCCACATTATTTTTATTAATAATTTGGAACAAAAAATATTCGCAAATAAAATAAAAAATTTTAATTTTAACCATTGAAACAATAATAAGTACTTCACATAGGTAACAAGTATTACAAATATAAAAACTAGTATAATGGAATAATTTTAATAAAAAAAAAAAAAAACCATGTAAGCTTTACATTGTTATATAAGTTAGATAGAGCAATCATTTGCAGATATTAAGATGAACCATAAATCATTGTAAATATTTTTACAGGGCCTTAATCTGCTTGTGATGAAATTCTATTTGCACAAAAATACATTTCTAATCAATTGCATAACTTTTTTAGCAGCTAAGAATTATGTAGGTTCTAAATACAGTTGAAAAACTCATGAGCTTATGAAGCAGGACCATTTAAATATACTCAATTAAACTCAATTACCGTTTAGTTAATTGCTATCTAAAAACAAGGCGGATCCCATACAAATTAGGTTAGAGTTTATGGTGTAAATGGTGAAATTATAACACGCACCACACTTTGTCGAATACATATAATTTTGAGAAATATCAAGCGATGGATTGTTAGATTCACGGTCTTCGATTTGGATTTGAGGGTGTTGGCCATAGAAGCTACGATTAGGAGGGTACCGCCAAAGGGTTGATAAGTGTTGATAACGAGAAATTATGGACACGCTGAGAAATACAGACAATCGTCCAGCGACCGTTTAACAGTTCTAAAACTGTTTTATAAAGGAAGATAATTTTTCGAATGAAAAAAAAATACAATAATAAAGAAATACTCACATGAATATCTGGACGGGCGTATCCTTTTTTGACAGAAAGGAAACTCTCAACTCAGTCTACTCTCAAGCCACAACTCATGCAGTGCTGCTACTGGCGGCGAATGGATGGACATGAAAAAAAATACTGGGTGGAAACCAAATCAGCTGACTGCAAGACAATCTATCATCGGCATGTGCAACAACTTAGTCGTCGAAAACAATTGCACCCATTGATCTATTATAATTAAACGAACAATTTATTATAGTTAATATGGACACAATTTAATGTCGTCGTCATACCCACACTACGTTACTACGATTAATTTGTATAATGTCAACGTAAAAAAACAATTAATTTTGGAAAATGTTTTCTAATTTTTCCAATCATTAGGTCGGCCCGCTAATGTCCAATGATTTTCAGCAATAAAACATCTTGACTCAAAACAAACTAAATGGCATTAAAAAATCCAGAATGGGTAACTTTATGTGGAAGTTATTTTCATTAAGTTTATATATACCTACGTGTTTTGTAAATACAGCTTTTTATGTACATACGCAATTAGAAATTTAGCATAATTATACGTATTAATTATAATAAACAATTCAATACTATCTATATTTGCCTATATCATATCAGATTTTGAGCGGAGCAAGAAAACTATAGTGGTTTTATGTTTTTTTTTCTATGTAAACTTTTTGACTTATTTTTTCAATAGAAAATTTGATCAGGAAGGTTCAAGTAAATAGTTACTTCCTCGTAATTCTAGAAAATATGTCTAAAAACTCGACATTTTCAGAGTAGGTAATATATATTTTACCATAATATTATGTAACGTCATTAATCTTACAACTATAGTTTTGTTCTGTGATTACACTGAGCCCCTCTCAGAATCGTTTTCTCAAAATAAAACCGTAATGCTCTAATGACCGGATTTATTATTAAAGGAATGGTGTTATTTTTACCAAAATATTAAATGTGGATTAGTAACAGAAACAATCATTACCTATTATTTTAACTTGTAAATGGATTTTTGATTTTAGAAGTACCCATAAATAAGTATAAGATATACTTATACTTTATACTTAAGTATAAGTATATAGATTAAGTATTAAGTAGATTCATCTATGGAAGAACCTATACATATAAGCTCCGCCAAACGTCCCGTAAAGGGTCACTATTAAATCGGCGGCACGGGCTGCGTTGTAGGTGCAAGCGTGTTTTACCCGCGTAGGAGTTCTTGAAGTTTATTTACAATTTATGAAAAAATAAGAAATATTTTCAAACATGACTTATTATAAGTTGTGTACTGTGCAGGTTGTATAATTACGCATTCAATGTATATAATATGTAAGTACACTTATGTAATGGTAATAATTAAATAATATCATAGAGTAATAGAATCAACAGTTGTTAGGTATAATCAACACAGTGGCGCCGAAATTTGGAAAATGTGGTCGAGCCGTTCTATTCAGAAGCCTCAGTTGTAGGTAAAAATGAGCTGGAAGCACTTCGCACGTTGGGTAGGATAATGATGACGGATATATTGAATTTGAAAACTATGATAAATCATTTCTTTCTAAAAAAAAACGATTCTAAGCGAAGTTTCGGTGGATATGCTTGACAATTACTGTAGATTAAACCATTGATTATATATAGTCAATGATTAAACTAATAATGTGATAATATTATATAATATGATGACCAAAAACAGTTGAAAAAGTGCAAAAATTATTTGAATATAACTTATAATCAGTGGCGCCCACCCCTATCCTCAAGTGTAGCGACAGCTACACCCACTTTGATGTGTGTGTGTGTGTGTGGGGGGGGGGGGTTAAAAATATGAGAGAAAATAAAATGAATAAAGATATATAAATACCTCCCTATATTATATTGTAATACGAGATAATTGTAATTACTCTCAGTTGGACAATCTATGTCTATACATATCACCGTGGTATGGCCATGGTTAGTGGTAACACATAGGTATACATTTATGTGTATAGGTACAGAAGTATAGTGTATAGTGTATACTAGAGATCAGTCCGGGCCGGTATTTTCTAGCCCGGCCCGGCCCAGACAATTTTGTTTTGCGATCCGGCCTGGCCCGGCCCGATATTAAAATAAAATTTCTAGACCCGGCCCGGCCCAGCCCATTTACTTTTGCGACCCAACCCAGCCCGGTCTGGTATTAAAAAAAAAATTCTAGGCCCGGGACCGGCCCAAACCCGGATTCCGGTCCGGGTTTTTCCGGTCCGGTCCGATCCGACCCGGGACCGGACTGATCTCTAGTAGTCACAGAAGCCATCCGGGAAAAACCATTCCGAAAATCAATTGTACCTAATACCTATATCGATTATCGGCCGACAACAAATAAAATAAATGTCATCCCGTTTTTATATCACAATCATTATATTATTGTATTTAATTATAACTACTGATACTCACTACTCAAATATTAATTTTTTTTTAACCCGGATTCCGGTCCGGACACGGTCAGTATTTTTTGGCCCGGCCCGGCCCGGTTCAGTCAGTTTTGTTTTAAGATCCGGCCCGGTCCGGTCCGGTATTAAAAAAAAAATTCTAGGCCCGGCCCGGCCCAAACCCGGATTCCGGTCCGGTCCGGGACCGGACTGATCTCTAGTAGGTGCATATAAGTACACGTACAATAATATTATTATTAAATTGTAGTAACAGCTAAAAACTATCATTTATTTTTGTATGGAAAAATGTTTCTGGGTGGTGGGTGCGTTTGAACCCGTTAACCTCCCTCCCCCGTAACTACGCCACTGGTTCTGTATCGTTTTGGCGTAATCGATCTGAGAAATATTACGGTACACCAAGACGTGATGCCGGCTGTCGCATATACACAAATCATTGTAAAAAAACTACCTTTTATTTTATTGGTATCAATGGCAAAATCAATTTTATATACATACCTGTATATTTATTTACTATAAAAACTACGATTTCAATAGAATCGTTATCTATTCGTGTTTTAATAAGTTCGAATAAGACTGTGTTAATACCCGGATCTACGAACAAGATTCCATATCGACTGTTATAATTATAATATTCTCAAAACGCGCACGATATCGATTCCCAATACGATATTATTGTTGAACGCGATTCGTGCAAATATTTATCTGTGTCAGTCATATTATATGTTTTCAAGATTATGTTATTATTATGATTATATTCTTATATAGGTATTAAAAAATGATGTATATTTAACACACTTGTTTGATTGTAAAATAAACAAATAGTTTTAACATTATATGATTTAAAAATTATACTTCATAATAACTTACAAATATTTATGTAAATGATTTTCGCCAACGATATGAAATTTTTTTTAGACATTAGTTATCTATCTGATTGAATCTCTCTCCAGAATGATATTAATTCATCAGTTTTTTGGAATAATGCACTTGGCTTATCCTTAGATATTAATACTGCAGAATAAAAACTAAAATAACCTTTCCTTATCATATCAATGATACTATTGTCCAATCAGCAGGTGACCCCATAGTTGATTTGGTTTTATTTATAGTAGGTAATATTTTATGACCTCGATTCCATAGAAGTTAAACTTGTAATAATGTTTTAAAAGTGCTGGATTTTATCCAAAGAATTGCTGCTGAATTTAATTTCTCATTTTGTATGAAGGCACTTTATTGTTCATTAGTTTGCTCTATTTTAGAATACGGATCAGTAATATTCAGCGTTTGGAAAGAATAATGTTAATGTTTTGTGAACGATACGCAAACGCCACTCGTTTCTGTCAAATAAAACGCGAACGCTAACGACGGTCATATTTTTAAGGAATTCGAACGATTTCAGGCCGTTCAAATTAAATTAAAATATATCAAAATTTCGCTATAAACCTCATTCAATTTAAATGTAATACTTAAGAGTCAAATTTCTTTGGGTCCGCGTTAAAATGATAACGATAATATCCTATGAATTGATATTTTTTAGTATATATTATATGAGAAAAATTTATAATTTTTCAATAATTGATTAATTAAAATAAATGACCAGATTAACGAGTTAATTTTATTTAAATAACATGAGTGTAAACGTGTTATTTTGAAATACATTTGAACGTGAACGAATTAAATTTTTATGTAATACGTAAATACCGAATACTGGTAATATGAGACTCACACACTGCTGATAATATTGGTCAATTAAAGATAGTATAACGGAAGTTTTTCAGGTTTTTCTAAATTTATGCTCAAAATGAATTGCTCTGATCACGATTATACTCCTGTTATGAGTTCCTCATTTCTAAGTTCCCTGTCTGATCGTAGGGTTCAAAATAATTTACACTTTCTCTGAAACCTGATTAATGGTAATATTGATTATACTCCTCAATTACTTTCGGGTATACATTTTTGTATTCCATCTCACTTGTCTTTAATGCTGACCCTTTTTACGTTTCTAAGTACGATACCCACTATACAGGACTCAGTACACTAATTAGGTTGATGAGACTTGGTAATGACCACTCTTCCATAATTTTTAATTAACTGTAACATTTTTGGTTTATTTTTGAGTTATATTTATTTTGTTTTTGAAGTACGTGTATATATCTTGTCATCATCATCATCACACTTGTATATATATTCTTAAAATGTTTTTTTTTTTTGTGAAATAAATTATTTCTTATAAAGTTTTACATTGTATTAGTATTTAATATTTTATTGTTTTTTCTCCGCCTACATGTATACTTAGGTTTATTCGGCTGTTATGCATAAATAAATTCAAATATATTTTTATATGGGTAGATTAATTTTGAATATAAATTTTACAGTTATGGCTATAATTATATAATTATTTTCTTATCCCATGAGAAACATTTTAGTTATTGATAATATTTTATTTTCACTAAAATGTTCGGATTATGCCTACAAATTAATATTTCCTATTTTATGGATTTGAATAGCTTATACTAGCTATGTTACTATATTACATAATACATATTAGACAAATAAATAATTATAATCATAAATACAATTGACGGAGACCTTCACTAATAAAATCAATAGCTATACAATATTGAATAAATAATAAAATAATTGCGTTATTTACACGTTCTTGACAGAATTAATACACCCATTCAAATAATATGATAATTATATTGATATAAAATAATATGTAAGTACTAGGTACTTAAAGTGCAACAGTAATAAAAATGATTTAATTGTTATACATAAACTAATTTTTAGAATATAATGTGGTCGTAATTCATTGGCCCAATAGACATTTTGTTCACTTAACAAAGTACACTTGGTTTTAAAGACTTTTAAAAATAATTATTAGGGACTTATTCAACTCTCTATTAATATTTTACAATAATAAATATCTATAGTTTTACTACTACTTATCTATAACTTATAAGCTTATGCTTATTCGACATTTTTAAATTTATAAACAAAGCTCTGAAATTTTATGTCATAACTTGTATCATTGATTATATTATAAAATATATAATCAATGCTTGTGCTCAATAGATTTTAATAGATGTTTAATAGATTCAAATGTACTCGTTACAGATTTATTATGGTTTTAAAAAGTGTTGGCACAAATCTATAATATGTGTGTCTAGATAATTATTTACGTATCTGCTATTTCATCTAGATAAATAATCAAAAGTTATCTAAACAATTATTCTAGACAAAAATTTAACTTATCTAAGTAAATGTATATAGATACATTTTTATATATACCTACCTATATTTTTACTAAAAATATACTTAAATACGCAGTTATCCGTAATATATGCATTTATATGCAAAATAAACGAATAAATAAATTGTTATTTATGATATATTATGTGAATATTGGCTTGCACTACATTTTGAATTTCATGTATAATTTATTAATTTGGAGCTTCTTGTACATCAATGCATCGTGACTAATAAATGAATAAGTTATTTAGTAAGTACCAAAAGGTACAGGAAATTTTTCATTTAAAGATGCAAAAATTCAAATAGTCCATCCACTGATCTAACATGTCAGACAATAAATTATAATACTGTGTCATTTCCAAACTATTGTTATTGAAAAAAAAGAAGCATGCTCTACTTTTGTTATATGTCATATTATATAACACCATGGCCGTCATTTTAGTTTTTAAATAGGGATGCAAACATTTGAAGCAGGATAATTTTTCATCCTGCCAGTCCAATTTTAATGTAAAATGTACTTGTCCTAAAAAGCTTGATACCCTTAAAAAAAAAAAAAAAATACAAGACCATTTGTATATATGAGTAGGTCACTTTTTCAGTTTCATCAGATCGTATATAGGCGTTGCCCATCCGTAGGCATGGGCGGCCGGTGCAGGCAAAATTCGATTTTGTCGACTTTTGGTTTTAGTAGAAATCTTTTTAAAAACGTAAATAAGCAAAAAAAAAAAAAAATAATAATAAAATTGGTTATTAATATTTTTCTCGTGATTATTATCAGCGCATAAAAAAATAAAGATGCAATAGTATAGTCTGAATTTCTCAAATGACGCTCCTGTATAGCACGTCTTTACTATATGATATGCTCAAGAAAAGTATAACTCCCGATTAAATATAGGACCTAAATAATACATTTTTTGATACAAAATTTTAATATTGGTATGATTTGTTTGAGACAATATTGCAAAATTGTTTTAAAAAATACAAACTCGTTTATATGATATATGGAATACACAAAATATAAATATACAAATTAGTGTTTTCCAACACTAAAACTTGATATTCTATATAAAATATATATATATATATATATATATATTTAATTTATACAATTGACACAATTATTTAGAGATATCTAATAATTTTATTATCATAAAATATATATATAAAAGAAAATTTAAGAATTTATGGATTTTTTTAGAAGACGCGATAATTCTTTATTCGCAATTTGTCCATTTATTAAGTAGATACCTACTTATAATTATTAATAATCAGTAGTTCATTTACGTTATATACATTTATCTTGTTATTATATTGTATTCACTTATTAAAGCAAAAAAAAAAAGAAAATCGTGTAATAACTATTTATAATAGTTCTAATTCCAAAACAAATATTAACATTGTACACAGGTATTACCTATTGTTAATAAATATTTATTTGTATAATGTCATAATATAATAATAAATCAATAAATATAAAAGTAGAATATTATATATTTTTATCAAAAACACAAGATCCTTTTTCTCTTTAGTTTTATGTTTTACCAAACGGTTTATTAATTGATTTACAATTGATTGTATAATGCACATTGCCAATAAAATAATGTCAAATATCTTGAATGAAGTTATACTTTAAAAATAACAAAAAAGATATCTGTCAGGTAGGAAATAGAATTTTCTATTTTCAATAGAAAATCATAAAAGTATGATATTTTTTATTTACAAAATATAAATATTACATAACACGTATTTACTATCCACTATGACATATTTGTTATTAAGAGGACGCTACCTACACGTTTGTTGTCTCTGTCTTACATACACATAACATAGCAAATCTACGTACCGCATTATTACTACAATTTATTTAAAATTAATATTAGAGTAAATTTACCTATTATCAAATTTGTAGAAGAGAACATAAACTATGCCGTAGGGTAGAAGTATTTTAAAAAAATATATTTTTAAAACTAGTTGTATGCGTTCAAAAAATGACTTACTTAACTACTTATAACTTGTTTAAAAAAAAAAATTTTAAAAAATACTCCACCCTACGGCATAGTTTATTTTCACCAAATTTGATAATGAGTAAATTTACTTTAATATTAATTACAAATAAACTGTAGTAAGAATGCAGTACGTAGATTTGGTATGTTTTGCATATGTAAGACAGAGATAATATACGTGTGTATAGCGTCCTCATAAGTTAAGAGCATAAGATAGCATATTTTAATCATTTTTATAATTAATCTACATAGGAATCCAATCAGATAAGAAGTGGAAATTGAATAATCTGCTTCAAATCACATACATCTATATTTCATAATGGAAAGGACAGTAAGTATAATACGTTTAAATTAAGATAAAATACGTATACAGGTAGACAGTTATATTCGAACCGAAGTTTGTAGAGAAAATAAATAAAACTATGTAATTCAGAAAGAAAAATATTGAAAAACCAAAGAAATAGAGGAATATGAGGGCAAATATATTTAAACTAACTTGCTGTCGCAGTATGCGACTTCCATTGGAAACTACATGCATTCCTCATAACCTTATGATAATATGCAATCAATTTGAAAGAGGGAATTCTATAAATTGGCCGAGAACGAACTTTTGAAACAAACTTAGCTAAAGAATCGGCTTATTCGTTGCTATCGATACCCACGTGCCTCGCGGCCCTTTTAAATTTTACTAAATGCATAGTGACATCCAGATCTACGATTAATGCATAAATAAGTACAGATAAAACGTATGAAGATATTTTCAGTGTGTTATATATAATTATTAAATATAAAACAGATTGGAAATTCGATACTACCGGAAATTAGATTAAACGAAAAGCTTGAGTTATGGCATATCTTTCCGGCGAAAACAAATATTAAAAACAAGGAAGACCATCAAACACTGATAGTTGGAGACTTGGGAAATTGAGGTCAAGAATTGGAAATATGAGATGGTTTGTAGTTTTTTGGGGAGAAAGGGGAACTTACTAGGAGAGATAGAAAGAAAAAAAGTACGGAATCCAATCTGTCATTCAGTGAGATATACTGGGTGCTCTTACAAAATTAATATACATAATGTTTGATACTTTGTTAATAAATTAATAAGCATGACATTTTCACAGACCATGGATCCTCTTAATTTCCTTTTGGATCGCCCGTTTGTTACAGGACAGATGAGTTGCCGGATTTTGTAGTTTGCAGTTGAAACAAACGGGAATAATGAATTCTCTAACCTCAAAATAAGAAATGTCATGGTTCAATTCACTGCAAAAACTACAACGAAGTTTACTACGGAAAAATGTCTATGTGTGACCAAAACAAAAACATCTGTTACATTATGTAGAAGATCGAACACTAGAATTTACGTCAAATAATACCTTGAATACGTTCATTTTTTGAGGAAGAGATAATGTCATACATTTTAATTCAACAAAACAAAAATGAATGGAACTCCAATCAATTCGAACAATAATACATCGAAATGACATTTTTTCACACTGAGATTTCCTTATCATTCCAAAATTTTTCTCCCGAGAATGTATTGCCTAACTTAATTATGCCAAAACATATTATACTTTACCCACTTTGTTATTTGATGAAATGAAAATCAGTAGGGGCCCAGCATAGTTTGCTGGAAAACATATCGGTATAATGGTTTGCCTAACCTGAGAATCGGAAGGCAGAGAGTTTACAAGCTGTATGTGATGCGGGTCCAAAGTGCCTGAAAATTGCAAATGATCTTGAGAGACGTATACAGTATACCTACTCGTAACAATCATTAAAGTATAAATGATTAAATGTTATCTATTATTTAATTTATTTATTTTAAAATGGATATAATTATTAACAGTAAACTAGAACAATATAGAAACCGAGTATATTATTATATTATATGTACTAAAACACTTATTTTCTAAGTATATTTTTTTCTATTCAAATTTGTAATTCCTCTTTGAAATTTAACTCGAATGATATAATAGGTACTATTTACTATTTTTGTTAATATAAGTTAATATAAAAATACTTTATGTGTTCCGAAGTGGACTATTTTTCAAATAACTTTAATGTACAAAATATAGAATATTCAATCAATTAATTAGGTTTTATTTAGAGTTAAAATGAAGTGATAAGTGAGTAGGGGGTGGAAGCTTATAAATGACTTATCATTCTATTCGAACATAATGTTAACATAATTTTGGTCAAATGTTAAAATTAAAGGTTAAGTAAGTAATGTAAATAATAAAATTAAATATTTTTTTTTATAAAAATGTAGTAAGTATTATAATAATTATTAAGTATGTATACGAGTACACAGTGTTATAAAAATAATTGAAAACAATCTATATATCTTTAACTTTTCAGCTAATTTGAATTGTGTTATTTTTGTGTAATAGATGATATATAGGTATATAAATATACCTCTATATTTTGTATATTATACTATTTTGTTTTATTTCCTTAAAATAAGAATACGCAGTATAAATTTTGTTTTTTAAATAGGTAGGTACCTTTTAAAATTCCAAATAAATATTGAATTGTATGCATTTTATGCGTATTAAAAATCAAAATATATAGCTAGGTATATATTCACAATTTGTCCTAAAAATTTTAACCCAAAAATATTTTCATGAAAACAGAAAATATTTTAAGGTTATAAAATATAAAACAATTAAAAACAAAAATTGCACAGTAATTATGATAAAACAGGATTACTATATGAGATATTTAAATTTATTACATAAAAAAATGGTATGCCAGTTGTTTGTGAAAAAAAACTTTTGTAACAACTGTTTAAGTAAAAAATGTTCGTCAGTTATTATTCGCAGAATAATTCATGATATAGTATACATTTTCGTGGTATTTTTATAAATATACAAAAAATAAAATAAAAAAGAATCCTTTAAATTAAATGATTGGAGAAATAAGAACAATAAAAAGAAAATTTAAAAAAATAAGTATACTTACTTATTAATTTTTCTTTTGTTAAATTATTTTGTCCAATTATTAAAGTGGACGTTAAGCATCATTAAAATATTTCCGAAAATATACATTATATAATTCGAATATAAATATTTAAATCATTTACTCAAACATAAAAAATATAATATTTTAAGTGTGTGTTTGAAAATATAAAATAATGTTGAAAAAATATATACTAAATTATAGATTTTCGTCAACGTGAAATTGTTCAATACTTTGGCGTCCATTTTCTTTGCTATTTACATTTATGGAAAATCGATTTATCAATTGATTTACAACAATCTGCGCTATACACGTTATCATCGCCACATCACCTAATATTGTGAACGAAGTAATACTTCCCAAATCACGGAACAGATAACCACCAATAAAGCTTCCAGACGGAAATCCTGTAATGAGAACATTATATTTTTATAAACATACTAATTTTGAACATATTAACCACAATTTGCTATACTCATATTATAAGCACCGTGATTGAGTAAGATATTGCATTTTAATATTGGCTTTATTATATCAAATATCTGTTTTTATAGAATTTTTCACATTTTTCTTTTATTTGCATTCAATCAAAAATTACAATTTTATAGAATAGAAATAAGAGAAAAAATAAAATAATATAATATAATAACAAGCTAAATGAAAATAGCCAAGACAAATATATTATAATATGTTATATCAAATAAATAAGTCAGCGTTTAGGATAAATGGGATTATATTTCAGATAACTGGTTGGGAACAGGAATTGAGAAATAAGTTGATATCAGGAGATATATAGCCCAAAGAGTGTAAATAGAAAAGAAGGTTATGTAAACGTTGAAGAGCAAGGGACTAAGAGAGCTACCTTGAGGCATTGCCCTGTACGATAACCTGTCGGTGGTAGAACCTGAGGGAGATGAAAATGTCAGAAAACGATCAGAAAAAAGTGAAGAAACGAAATCGCAAACAAGAAAAGGTATGTGAAAAGAAGTTAGGCGTGAAATGATCGTAGCATAGGGATATGGACAAAATCGAATTTTACTGAATTAAACTTACGAATAAACCGAAACACGGTAATTTAAATTTCAATCTTATATGATAACTTTGGAAAGTATATTTGAAATATCTATATGGCAAAGTCGAACCATTGTTAATGTTTGATTATTCATTTTTAGATCAGAGTGAATAGATTTAAATAGTCGTGATTTTAAAAACGTATTATTTATATTTAATCGGCGGTTTATTATAAGTACGACAACTATATTTTGTAGTCGAATAAAATAAATTACATACCCACTCCTTGTATAAAAGTTCCAAGGATACCTTGAAACATTCCTTCGGCACCGGGAGGAGCTACACGAGTAACATATGAAATTGCCGCCGAATACGCCAATGCGAAGGTAATGCCGTTGAGCAGTTCAACCGGTAGGACCCAAAGAGGATTTTGTATGTAAGAGTAGAGGAAAAATCTCACTGCAAACGTGAAAAACATCAGAGAAAATACGTGCATGTGATCTATACGTTTAAGAATAAATCCTGAAACACGAGAAGAAAACTGTTGTTAATAATGTTTAACTTTGTATAAACCACTTTACTTAATTCAATTTATTTACTGGATAAAAAGAAAAACGGCACCTCTCCGCCGAAACATTGGATCGTCAATGTAAATCCTTGTATAGTCTTTATCCATGGTTTCGTTTCAGGATGATACATATTCGACAAGTCTTCTAGGTACCTATGTATTAACATAATACGAGAATTGTATTCGTTTTCTTTTGTACTATTTTTACATTGTTGTTTAAAATACGTTCACGGATTTAGCATGCTCTCTTACCTAACTTGTTTATTTATATAAAGAAAAATAAATAATAATATAATATACATAATTACATATTATATTACAATAATATGATTATTTAATTTATGATGAAACCAAAAAAGAAAAAAGTTTAGAAATTAGAAAATACGTTTTGTATCATGAATTAAAAGAAAATCTTGAATATTCAAGATTATAACTATGATATTAAAATATCATAGATGATTATATCAAAAAACATTAACGTAATAATCATTTAGACGATATATAATTAATTTCAATACTATTAGGGCCGATTTCACCAAAAATGCTCTAATCGTGATTAAAGTAATCGCGATTAATAGTTAACCGTGATTTAATTAGATTTGGATTTCACCACGCTAATCACGGTTCCCCTAAACACGATTACGGTA
>JAIPRL010002851.1:0-53680 GCA_025469235.1 Pemphigus obesinymphae | reverse complement strand
GACATTATACAATATTATACGAATTATTAATTATAGCTATTATACGAACATAAAAAAAATTAAAATACAAATGTAAATAAAATATAGAGATAAAAGAATTATAATGATTAAGGAAATTATTTTACAATAGGACTTTTTGACTTAACCCCTTTTGCACATACATATTGTGTACCAATATGGGATAAGTAAACTTGACTCATTATGACTACGAACATAACCCTATTTGTTCAAAAGATTTTGTACAAAATGCATCGTTTTTCGTCCATAATATTAACACATATAACCTTTGGCCCGAAAATAGAGATTTTGATTAATAAAATGATATCATAACCCATTTTGACCATTTTTGAACTTAACCCCTTTTTCCCGAGCACCCGGGAAATGTTCTTACACCAGAATATTGGCTCTGTATTGAGGCGGTACTTGCTCACTTTGAAAATAACTTCAAGACTAATAGATGTACAAAAACTATATTATTTACTAAACTATACTAATACATATTTGTCTAAGGAGATTGTAAGTTTTTAAACTATAATCTAATATTCAAGCTTAAAAATACGGTGGAGTTTGACCATTTTGCTCGGAAATAGTGAGCTATTCGAATTCAGCGCTAAAAATTGTATATGAAACGAAATCTATCTAATTTTCCATGAAAATATTTAAAAAAAAGAAAGTTTTTTTTAAGTTCTTAAAAATATATTTAGATAATTGAGTATACCTATTATAATTAAATTGCTATTTGCTAAAAATAACAATTAATTACCTACTCATATTCAACAAATCAGTTAATATTAGGAATACCATTGCTTGTATATAGCTAAACAAGATAACTGGAAAAACTGTATGTTTTGAATAACAATTTTTAATACCAAATTCTAATAGGCCAAATTTTGAAAACAGTTTCGATCAATAGACTATAATATAAATCAAAATAACCCAGTTACAGACATTTAAATTTTGAAAAATTTATATTTCAAAAACATTAAAAATATATATTTACTCATTTAAAATGCATAAATTTAAATTTAAATTAGTTATACTGCAAATATGTAAATTTAAAATGTCTCTAATAATAAAAAAATATACAAAATTTGTATTTTTATGTTCTCTATTATATATAAAAAACACAATTGAATTAAAAAAAATAGTGCTTTCAGTAATATGATTGTATTCAATATCAAATGAAATGAATATTTAATTTTAAATCTTAATGCATCAAATTATATATATGTATGTATGTATGTATATATGTATGTATGTATGTATGTATGTATGTATGTATGTATGTATGTATGTATGTATGTATGTATGTATGTATGTATGTAATCCTGTGAATCTATGGGTCCCCAGTATTTCAATGGAGCCCTTTATTTTTCTAGAAGAAATGAATAATTACATATAAGATAATATAAGATTAATTTTTATTATTATTGTATATACAGTTTAGCAAACAATTGTATACAGTATGTAATATAGACTATGAATTATTAATTGATAATTATATTATAAAATAACCTAATAAAAATAAAAAAATTAATTATTTCTAAAGATTCTTATAACTTATTTGTACACAAAAAATTATACAAAACATTATAAAAAAATACATTTAATATATATTTGCTGGATAAATAAATGTACTTTTTAATGTTATATTTTTTAATTAATTAGTTATAATTCATGAATACACAGATTAAATATTGTTTATATCAAAAACGGAATTTTATCTAACTGATAACAATATTTTTAAATTCTAGTGCTTTCACCAATAAGAAAGTATTAGATTTTTGAGACTGATTAAATTAAAAAATAAATTTGTAAAACAAAAAAAGAAAACCATTCAAATTAAATCTAGGCCAAAGTCTTGATTATTCTAAAATATTACAGTTATATATTTTAGGTCAATCTTAGTTCTCATAAATTAAACTTGTGTTTTACAATTTTCGAATTTTTAAATTTTGGTATACCTAGGTATTATACAATTTCTTTTATTACTCGTAGAACAAACTAAGATAGAAATAAGTAAGTAAGATCTTAAGAAATTATAAGAAATTATACTTTTTATTTATTTTTAATGTTTATTAATATTTATTTTTACTCTGGTAAAAAATGGTGATATACGAGTGCATTCAGGTCATAAGTTATTTTAGGTGTCACTGTATTCAAGTAATGTGTATTTAAAGTTGTTAAATTTGAATAATAATTTTGATTAATAATTAATAAAAATAGAAAATTAATAATTTTAGCCTAATATTGATTTTATTATGAAAAAATAAAAATTGTATATTAAAACGTAATGCACTTGTCATAATGTTATGAAAAAATAAACAGAAATAATATAATTTATACATCAGACATAAGTGTAATGTACCAACTAAACTAGAAATTGTAAAATTATTAAAAAGACTAAAAGTTTTCATTGTGCAAATGGAAATTAATAAATTTAAATAATACATGTACAAAAATGTATATAAATAACTATAATCCCTGTTTAATATAATTTACATACATAAAATTTAATTAGTATAGTTTTTAATTAATTAATATTAATTAGATAATAAAAATTACATGTTTTTAGTATTAATAAAAACTTTTTTTTTTAAATTAATCAGTCCTATAATAGTTCAAAAAATTTTTGAGTTGATAATTTAATGATAATGAATTAATATTAGATTTTAAAAGTAGGCTTAATTCATTGTTTTTGCATTCAGTCATAAAACCCATGTCATTCAATCCGTTTTTTTTAATTACTTTACCATCCATTTTCTTATTTATTTCTTCATCAATTTTAGTACTGTAATTTTTATTTTCATGAAACAATGACGATGGTAAAGACATGGACCCTTGTAAACTATAGTTATGTTGTGGTAGAGATTCAGACAAATTTTGGTTAGACATATTTATTTTCAAATTTTCTGTTTCTTTTGACGTTTTTTCAATTTTTTTTGAATATGTAGCATGTTCTTGCCAACACACTGGAATTTCTTCAGCTGATGCTAAATCAAAATTCTGAACAAGTTCTTCCGATTCTGCATTAACAATGCGTCTCAATCCAATCAAACTAGAATAATAATTCAAATCGGAAATACTCAAATGTTCTTCACATTCATTATATTTATTGCCGATATAAATGTATGGTGGTGGATTGTAGTTATTAACCATAACGTAGCATTTCATACGCAAATTTGGGTATTTCCGTAATAAGTTATTGCGCAGAATTGAACGAATTCTGAATCTACATAGATTTTTTAAGCTCGATGGTTCAACAGTAGCTGAAAATTAGAAAAATATTAAATTATTCTATTAAAAACGTAAAATATGTTTAACATACAAAATGTGGCTGTGATTAAATCTGATTTGTTAGGTAAATCAAGATTGTTAGTTCGTAATGTTAATAACGTATCTGTCCTCCATGTATAATCATTTAATCGAGTTACTTTCACAAGATGGTTATTGGATACCATAATTACTATTCCTCCAATCTAAAAACAGATATAAAAATTTAATTTGTCACAAAAATTCTCAAATTAACTGGATTCTATTACCAAAATCCGCTATAAGTACACATTTTAGGTGTTTTTTTTAAAATCCAAATTTTTTTTTCCGCTATTAAGTGTTATAAGAAGTTCAAATTCTGATATTATCGCTTTTTATAATAAAAAAATAATATAATAATAAAAGAATACAGTAAAAATTTCAATTTAGTATTGTGTACTTTAATAATTTAATAATTTTTTTTTTTAATTGCATATACATGTACATATACATAGTTGATTTTAATACTAAACGCCTGGATTAAGAACAGTACCTTTAAAAGAGACTTCAAAAAATAACATGTCTCATATTGAATAGAAGCCCCACAATAGATTCTGTCGTACTTGCCATTTGATGTTAGATCACATGCATTTCCTACATAAATAATTTATACACAACAATTATTAGTTATAAACTGTATTTATCAATATTTTTTTACCGTGGGTGAAAACTGGTTCACAGAAGTTAAAATAATCAATTGCTGCAGAATGTAATTTAAATTCTTCAATCTTTTGAATTGCATGTTCTATTACAGAATGATTAATTTCAATACAATGGTTAATACCATTTTCACCTAAAACAAATTAAGACATATGGATCCATTTATATCACATATATAATATACAAAACATAAGTTTAAAATCATTATTAATTTTTAATTATCTAAAACTAAATAATAATTCTAAGATTCTAATTCTAATTCTCAGCTTACCTAATAAAAGACCTGCTAGAATATTAAAATATCCATTTCCAGAACCAATGTTTAAAAACTTTTGACCACGTTGTAATTGTAAATATTCCAATGTCAAAGCATAAACACCTGGTGCAGATAAAATAATCTGTGGTTTCACTTTAGAAGGAATATCTAAATAGGCAAAAGGTTTTTCATAGTTTAAAAGAAAAAATCCTCGGTCGACGGATCTGAATACGTTTTCCACACTATGAGAACGTATGTATCCTAAACTGATCATATAATTTGTAAGTTCGTCGTTGTTTTCTAGGTGCTTGGTAATTTGTTGATTCATTTTATTAAATTGTTACAAAGTATACAATATAATAAATCAGTCCTAAATAAAATTAAAAATCATTAAAATCAACATATTTTTTTTATGATTATATTTGAGATTTATCAAAAAGTTTTATTATGGAGTATTTTGAGTTGCATAATATGTAGAAAATATATTTCACACAATAATAGACCATTAGTATTAAATATACAAGGAATATATAATATTTATGCTACTATTATTTTTTACATACTTCACCAATCTACAATATTTAAAATAAATGTAACCAATTAAAAACTATAAACAATTTAAAATAACTTCTTTGAATAACAACTTTTAATATGAGAAAAAAATAGTTCTTCTAAAAACCTGTAAATATGTATTTTAGCTACTTTGGCCTTTCAACCACTGATGTACTTACAGGAACCTACCAAATAAACATTTTGTAATGTTAAACATTTGATGTAATGTTAATAGTTAAATATTTAATAATAAACATTTAATGTAACATTAATAGTTAAATGTTAAATAATAAACATTTAATGTAACGTTAATAGTTAAATGTTTAATAATAAATATTTGATGTAACGTTTATAGTTGAATGTTTAAGAATAAACATTAAATGAACGTAAAATAATTAATGTTTAAATTTTAATGTAGAATAATATTTCATTGAATATTGAAATATTAAATGTTTAAAAAATTATGTTCAACATATACTTTAAAAAACAATGTTTAATTAAACATTATCATTTTGTTCATATTTAAATGTTTAGCGTCTATAGAAAATATTTCAGTAGGGACAGACCTAAATAAATTATAATATTTTCATATTACAAGCTAACAGTTTTCGCAATAATCAATTAAAAAGTTATTCTCAAGAAGGATATGTCCCTCCCTTAATCCCCCACTGCTAATAGACACCTATAGATATTGAGTTTAAACAAAGGGAAGGAGTATCTAAAACCACAAAAAGATAAATCCACTTCTCGGCTACCTGCAAAAAAAGTCTTTTGGAATTGAGGGTAATTGCCTGTGGAATAGTATACAATAATATAGAGGAAAAGCGAAGGATGGAAAATTTTTGAATCGTTATTGCAAATTTAATAGTAGTCAAATTGTACTCGGTCTACTGTCATAATGTGTTATACACTCCGGTATATAACATACAAAAATGATATTTTTTGGTATTCTCCAAAGAGGGCTATATCCCTCCCAGGTTCCCCTAAGGACACCTTTATATAGTGGTTTCAAAAACGTTTTCTTCCTTTGTCATTCTTGGCAATTTGTATACTATTACTGGAGAAATTATATGTACCCACAATTCCGACTACAATTGTATCATTAGAATGTAGTTTGATCGTTTAAATGTGAGTACAAAAATTGTTAAGTAAGTGATGATCTGAGGTTCGAATCCAATCACTCGTATTAAGATTTTTTGCAAAATTTACAGAAAAAAAAACAAGTTCCGGATGGTAGTAGAATAATAAGATAAAGTGGAGGAATGCTATAAAAATGTATAGTTGGGTGCAAGTTTTCTTTTACCATGTAATGAACCTTCTAAAATTTTTCAAATAAGGTTGACTGAAAGGTTTACAATATTCTATGAAACCAAATTTAATGTGAGATAAATGTTTAATTAATGTTAAACATTACATTTAAAGGTTGCATACAAGGTGTAATATATTATGTTATAATGTTTATTGGATAGATAGGTGGCCAACTGCATTCAACAGGAGTAAATGTAGAATTGATATGTATTTGCATGTGCATTTACCTACATTTATTTCTTCTGAATAATATATATATAATAAACAGTATTACAATAAACTATGGTTTATTTGTATATTATAAAATCAATGATACCACATATGATATTTTACTTATAATAACCATATTTGTTGAAAACTAAAAATTAATATATTAATTATTTTTGTAGGTTTGGTTGTAAGTATATGTAGTAAATACATTTTGAATAAAATATATAAAATAATAATTTAACACAATGTCTTATTCCTAATATTCTTAGTCAAATCCCAGAAGTGTAAAAAATGTTGGTATCTTCCATACAATTTAGGCAATTTTTTGCATTTACACATTGACCAGATACCAATATCGGCCATATCAACATTATAATTATGGAAAATATATGTTATGTATACATATTATGTATATTACATATATTATATTTATTACATGTTATATATTATATATAAACGGATACATAAAATAGTTACAATTGGTACCACAATTATCTACAAGGTAGATACATAACTGTGTTAATTCTAATTTATTCATTGTATGTTGATGGTGATGTATGAAATAAAATGTGAAAAAGGATCGAAATAAAAATTAGTAGGAGGTGGGAGTACTTTGCTTGTTGAGTAGGAAACATTTTGATAAAAATGATTTTGAGCAGAGCTCAGTATGATATACCTACATAACTACCTATTAAAGTTAATTATTTGAAAATATTATAATACAACCATCATATTATATTATATGATTTTATAATATTATCAGAATAAATATTCCATTATAGCCATATACAATTTTTTATATTACAATAACTTAAAAATTGCACTATACTAAACAACAAATGAAATAACATGTATACCAAATTGTAAAAAAATTTAATTCAATCACTTGAATCTAAAATTTCAGTAAACACAGTACAAGTATATAAACATCATACATTGTAAAAAAGGAAATTTTCTTCTTGCCTAGGGATACTACTGGAAAAATCAAAAAAATTTATGTATAGGGTACCCATTTAGAGAGGATTTTCTATTAAATATCATACCAACGCCAAAGCTCCTCCTCGGCTCCTTTTGGTCAACAATATTTTTACAGAAAAATAGAAAAACAAAAAAATTTAAATAAATTAACATCATTGTAAAGTCAAAATATCTTCATCGCAACACTCAGAATCTAAAATAAACATTATATTATAGTACAGCATCGATTATCCACACTAAATGGACCCATAAGGAGTATGAGTAATCAAATAATGATTAAAAATATACTAGGTATGTATTATGTATTGTGTACTCGACAGTGCTTATAAACCAATTAACTAGGATTTAAAATATCCTACATTAGAGCCACCCGCAATAGATAATAAAATTAAAATTGAATAATAGTACATGTATGCATAAACAGTATACCTACATAATATTGTACGTCTTAAATTGTATAATACAACCGATAAAATTGAAATCTATATCAATAATAAATGACATGGTAAAATAAAATGAAATAGTATTTTAAATATTTTAATTGTACATCTAGACAAAAATATTGTAGGTAGTGCGGATAGATATTCTACTCTCTTTGAAAATCACTTTTTGGTCTGTTGTTTTATTTTTTGTATAAAATTTAATTTTTACTGTGTACAAGGCATTACTAATATATATATATATAAAACAATAACAAATATCTGTACTTAATGCAAATAATATTATCATAGAATTGACAATACCGAATCTAAAGGGTTAAAATTAAAAATATTAAATTAATAATTACAGATACCTACTTACAGAGTCTTAAAAAAATTTAAAAATCTAACATTCAAAATGAAGTATCTTTTATTCACTAAATTATGCATCGTAACATACCGTAAATCTTCTGTTTGGTGATGAAAATCTTTGAAACATCAGTAATCGTAGTCCAATATTTATTAATATTGATAATAAGTCATAGAACAACGTAAATCTAGTTCTTAGAACTCCTGCAATTTTATAGAAAGTTTTTTTCATAATTACATATCATAAATTAATATATTATTTTGTATTACACAATTATCGCCTAAACTCTAAACAACAAACAAACGATGTCTACTAAAACGTTCGGGTTTCGGTACACATTTGGTAATGTCATGTATGAAAAACAATAATGTAGTTATCATAGAAGATACAAGATTAGACAAGATTACTTACTTCTAGAAACTAAACTGTATTCCAACGGGTTTTAGTCTTTGTCAATGTGTGTATTCAGACTCACTGTGTGGAAAAAGTACAAATAAAATTTTTTGTTCGGAATGTCGAATTATTAACGATTGAACAAATTCGAAAATGAAAACAATTTCATTATTTTAATTGGATATTTGGTATTAGCGGCTATGAGATTTGCGAACAAAGCAATCCGGTTGAAAATGATTGAGTGAGATAACGCTTTCAAAACAGCTGTAAATACGTAATTAAAACGGTTCATGGCATATAAAAGTCATGGCATAAACAAAAAATGAAATAAAAAATATCGAATATAGCTAAATGTAATTTAATTTTGATAAAATAAACTTGAATTTTTCCTTATTGATTTATTTTCTGTCACAATATTGAGTTGAGTACTCATTAAATACATACAATTATATAAATTCATAATAATTAATTGAGAGGCAACATTCCAAAATGTAGTATTGCTATTTTTCAAAAAAGATAATATTACATTGTGAACTATTGGAATATAGTAGATAAAATTTAATTACCTACCGTTGAAAATTTACAAAAATATAATGCATTATTTTAGTTTTTCAAAATGATTTGTATTAAAGTTATGTATCTACTTACTACTTATCAATATTATTTAACTATTTAAAATATTGATTTTATTAAAACGGGAGTCCGTAATATAATTGCGTAATATAATTCTTTGAAATAATAAAATTACGGACTGTAATAGTTCCGATTGTGAAATCTGAAATTTATTAAATTTTTTAGATTATTAGATAGTTGAAAAAATTTAATCATTATAATATAATATGTTAGTACTAGTGATTTTGACTAACAGAATTTTGAAGTCTAACAGAATATGAACCAAAGTTATCCAAATGTTAACAATCTCAAACCGAACCTAACTTATAATTTTTATTCAAATTTTAATCAAACCGGGCTATTCAAATTAAATATCAAACATGAACCGAACTTCATAAAAAGTTCAATAATTTAAATTAATTAAAAAAATATTTAAACAATTAGGTACGTACCCACTTAAATGATTTAGAAGATGGTTTATATTGGAATAATTAATTATTAATTCATAAATAAATAATAATATAGGTTTAATTTAATTTACTATTGAATTGCTTATAATTTTCAGGAATTTTACTATATTAATAATTATAAAAAAATAAATATAAGTATATATAGTAATATTATTATAATATTACTATATATGTTTAATATATTATTGATACACAATAGCCAGTGGTTGAAATATTAAATACTTAACAGTACAAAAGATTAATAATAATTCTTATTAAAATATATAACAATAATAGGTATTAAATATTATTAATTCCAAAACAATAACAAATCTTCATAATTTACAATATAAATACATATATAAAATTGGAATAGGTATTTAACCCTCGATTCAAGTGTAGATATTTACTATATTTACTAAATCCTCGATTTAAGTATAGATATTAAATTTTTTTATTTTTCATAATATAATTTTGCTTTATTGTCAGTTAAATTGTTAGATATAGATAGCATAATATTGATTTCCGGATATCAGCCAATCGTAATCACATAAATTTATTGTTTATATATTTTATCAATACAATGAAGTAATTTTTTTGTATAGTAGGTATAATAAGTACTATTGTATCTAATAATCAATAACCTACCCATTTAAAATATACAATATTACAATTTTTTATCAAATAAATGTATTGATCGTCTATAATGACATAAAAAAAAAGAAAAAATTATTCTTAAATAATTTAATTATTAAATTTTGTAAATTCGATGGTTAAAACTCAAAGAATTGACATATAACAGAATTTCTCTACAATTTTTATTTTTGAAAATCCATTAATTATTTTAAACTTGGATAACTATTAAAATAATCCTATGATTTTTAGATAGTTTTAGAAACGAGTAGGTATATTTTATTTTATTTTTGGTCTTGGCATTGGTAGAAAAATTAAGAACACCAGTTATTACTAACTGAATTTCTAAAAAACAGTTTTCATTCTTTTAAAAACATTATAATTTTTTACAATATAAACTCGAATAGTGTTTTGAATGTTATACTATGTATTTTGTTCAAGGTTAATAGATTATAGTCTACTACTACTATGATGGTTGAACAAAAAAACTGTGCAAATGTAACATTGCGTTTGTGTACCTTTTACGTATAGCACATGTGAGAACCTGCAAACCTCCTTATGAAAAATCATTACTGAACTGCATAAAATATACTTAAAACGTTTTACATAACATTCCCGTTTAAAAGTCTCCATGCAATTATTATATTCTTGTTTAAAATAAAATTAGTTATTGATAAAACCGTTTAAATTACATTAAATTGTGTAAATGACATAGAAAACAGTGAAAACATGACATCTTTTTCATTAGGACTTATAGTATGGTTATGTTTTGCATTAGTTTACGGAAAAATAAACAAGTGTTATGTCGGTAATATAACTAATGTGGATCAATTATTATTATTTTTGTTTAATAATACAATACTTTTGTATTTATCAGACTTGGGTAAAATAATTTTAAAAGTATTTCGAATACATAATCTGAATACTTCCAAAAAAATAATTTAGAATATGTATTCGAATACTTTATGAATATAGAAATAAATATTCCCCAGGTATTTGAAATACTTCACAAAATATATTCCAACTTTTAGAATACATATTTTTTTTAATAGATTTAAATAATAAAAATAGTATATAATTATAATATTATTACATTTAATTATTTTTTTTTTACTAAGTAAATAGATAATTTTTTTTTTGTAATAACTAGTATTATATACCCGTATAATATCTAATTTATCACTAATTACTGTAATTATTGAATTTAATAAATAAAATTATATCAATAAGTATAATACTTTCGAACTATTTATTTCATGGATAAAATCTTCTTTATTTTTATCAACATATTTTAAATTAAAAAACAACATTACTAAATATAGTTGCAAACAAACTAAATGAAAATATTTTTAAAAATGTGATTCAAACTTAAAGAAGTAATCAAAATACTGTATTAAGAATACTTGTAAAAAATATTCAGAATACTACCCAAGTCTGGTATTTATAAACTGATAATTATTATTTAAAATATATTTAATAATAGTAACAAATATCAAAACATAATAATTAAATAATAATTATTTTAATTAAAATAGTTTTTAGAGAAAAATAAACATTCCCGTACATTATAAATTTATGTTTATGTACCTATAACTATAATTATTAAATTTTTTTCAATAGGTTCTTAATTTTTTAAGTTTTAACATAATAAATATATCCCAATAAAATATCTTCATATTTAGAAAAATACTAAATTCAAATTTCTATATTTAAATAGAATAAATCAAAATTGTAAATTATCTTGATGTCAAGGATCGTTCTGTATATTATAAATTCTCTTTTTCTGTACGAGTATAAAATATAAACATATCTTATTGAATAATATATTGTTTTTAATTAATTTTAGGTGGAATTGATGAATATAATTGTGGAAATATAACAAAAGGTAATTTTATTGTTATATATTATACATTTATACCTAACTATTCATTTGAATTAGTAATATTATATAATATACAGAATAATATATATTTATTTTCTTATAAATTAATAAGAAAATATTTAATGATTGCCGGTTCAGTAAACAATTTTATTGATGTTGATTGATCACAGATAGTTTTGTAAAAAAAATTTCTGAAATAAATTTTTTCAATGTTTTTTGAATATTATAAAATATATAATAATTATATTCATATACGTTTTTTTTACATATTTATTATTTAAGACAATGTCTAGTGGCAAGTTGCTTAAGAATAAGTGTTAGTTCTAAAATCAAGTAAAATTACATTATTAGACGTGAGTGAAGTTTTCCCCACAAATTGTAATTAATATTATTTGAATTTTACTCGCAAATTGGATGTCGACACCACCATTTTGATAGGTTACCCAACACTAAATCAAACGCAATTTGTGGTGAAAATAATAAACTGCTAAATATAAAAAATGTGATATTATACTGGAAAATATCTTCTAAATTTTTTGGTTATTTGGATAGAGTGATGACTCATGCGACATAATTTTCGGGGAAATAGTTCCTAATTATTTGCGAAATTTTACTACTGTTTTGAAGTCGATACGAAAATATGGTAATTTTCATGTATGTTATTGTTATATTATCTGTACCTTTATAATATATATTCATAGTATTCTTATCTGTCTAGGAACAACAATGTCGAATTGTATAGAAATTATTCCCAAAATATCCAAATACGATTCTTTATTATCGAAAGTATATATATTATTATGTATCGTTTACCTCGCCGAATATAAATGTTTTAGATACCTATATTATTTATTATAGTAAATTTAAGTTATATATTGGTTATTTATGAATAGAAATTTTCGTTTTTATTTTGGAGTGTATGATACATAACATTATAAATATAATTTTCACTGTTACCTATCTCTTAATTTATAGTAAATCTTTAGTAAGATATTCACTTTTGTCATAACTGAATAATATTAATTTCTAATCTTAAAATTTTAAACATTTGGAACATTAGTATTTTTACTGAATTTAGTTTTAAAGACACTCAAAATAGCACATCAACTTATATAATAAGATATTTTCTTGTTCATAAACTAAAATAAATATAAGGCAGTTTATTAGTTCATTATAATCAAACTTTAATCTTCGCATTTGAATCAAGTACCTTAGATTTCCCTAAAATCTAAATAATTGCATTATAGTCATATAAAATCTATTGAAGCATTTTAAAGTTTAAAACAATTTTATTTTTACTTTATTATCTTTATAGGAAGTGTGCTACAAAAATTCTATATTTGTAAGTACAGTATAATCTTGACACACTAGAAATATTATACGTCTACACAATAAGTAATTTTTGGTTTCTAAAATAAAATAACAGATTTAATACAATGATTTATTGCAGTAGTATATTCGGTCTATTTATATTTAATATACCTATACATCGTATTTCTAAAATGAATACACAAATTCATACACATACTCAGTTGAGTGACAAAATGACGAGTTTTTTCTTACCTTTTAAAGCCTAAGTTTTTGGACTTTTATTCATTGTATTTTGATATAAATGTAAAAAAAAAATACACCAATATTTTCTGAAAATTTTTTATATGAACCGATATATTACACCATTTTTATTTTATTATCATTTTTATTTATAATTTCGTATTATGATGCTCACTGCTCAGTGTCACCTGATGTCACCATGATGAAAAAAGTAACGTGATATATCGTTTTATATGAGAAATTATGCACGAAATATTAGGAATTTTTTTATTATAATTGTTATGAAATATTTATACAGAAATTATTAGGTACAATATTTTATAAAATAAATGTAAAAATCTAAGTTGTTAATTAATTCTGTTGATGTCAATAAATAAATTATACCATAGTATTTTTTGCAAATTTCACATACGAATCGACATGTTACATAATTTTTTTAATCATGGTGCCATCAGGTGACACTAAGTGTCAAAACGTTATAAATGGGCGAAAATGAGGAAAAACGATGAGAAATATCGATTCGTATGAGAATTTTGCAAAAAATATTATGATGTATTTAAATTTACGTTTAAAAACTTAGGTTTTAGTAGGTAGTAAGTGACTTATATGTAATGTGAGTATATACACCACTGAGTACGTGTGTGAATTTTGTCATCTGTGTATTCATTTCAAAAACACTCTGTATACATATATATATATATATATATATATACATATATAAATTTTGTTAAATATTATACAGTAGGTATATATGAATTATATCACTATATCATTATATTATACTCTATGACAGTGTTCGGAATGTTCCCTTAAAAATTGAATTTGTTCACGTTCACGTTCAAAGGTAATTTATGTATTTGAAAAGAACATGTTTACACTCACGTTCTTTAAAAAAAATGTACGCGTTAATTTGATCGTTCATTTTAATTAATCAATTATTAATAAAATGCACATGTTTCTGATATATATATATATAGTAAACAAATTCCGATTCATAGAAACTATCGTTTTCATTTTATAGCGGTTCCAAAGAACTTGAAATTTCAAGTACCTATTTCTTCTTCTTATTCTCCTTCGAATTCTCTCCCAACTATTTGGGGTCGGCCACCCTGTTCCTACACTTCCACTTAACTCTATCATATCACTCGCCAACATATCCCCCCATCCCTTTTTCGGTCTTTCTCTTCCTCTCATACCAACAACATGCATTCCCCTTACTAATCTGACCGCCTCAGTCTCTTCCCTCCTTAATACATGCCCGAGCCATATTAATCTATCCTCTCTCATTTTGTCTGCTATCAAAGCTACCTCTATACTACCTCTGATATACTCATTCCTTATTTTATCCTCTCTAGTAACTACACTCATCCACCTTAACATTCTCATCTCAGCGACACTCATTCTCTGTTCTATCTTTCTATCTACTGCCCAACATTCCGTTCCATACATCATTTCAGGTTTCACCACTGCCTTATAAAATTTACCTTTTGACCTAATAGGTATTCTTTTATCACACAGAATACTTGACACTTCTCTCTACTTCGTCCATCCACACTTAATCCTGTGTTTCATATCCTCTTCGAAACCCCCATCTTTCTGTACAACGGAGACTAAATACTTCAACCTCTCCACTTCTCCCACCACATCCCACATAACTTTATTTCTAGACTTTCCCTATTCCCTCTGTGTTTCCTTTTACCCAAATCATACTCTATATATTCTGTTTTATTCCTACTAATCCTTAGTCCTTTACTTTCCAGAGCTTGCCTCCACTCTTCAAGTTTACCATTCACTTCCTCAGGACTTTTTCCTATCAGTACTATATCATCTGCAAACAACATGCACCATGGTACCTCCCCCTGCATATCCTTTGTTATCTAATCCACTACCAGGGAAAATAAGTAAGGACTCAAAGCTGAACCCTGATGTACCCCCACTCTGACCCTAAAATCCTCATTTTCTCCACACAGACTTCCTATTCTTGTACTCACCCCTTCATACATATCTTCTATTATGTTACATACACCTTTGGTAATGCTTTCTTAATTAATGCCCCCTATAAGATCTCCCTAGGAACCCTATCATAAGCCTTCTCTAGATCAATAAATACCATACAGAATTTCTTTTTCCTTTCTCTGTACTTCTCTACAATCTGTCTCACACAAAATATTGGCTCCATTTTTGACCTCCCAGGCATAAACCCAAACTGATTTCTAGTAACAGTTGTCTCACCTATAATTTCCACAATCCTGTACATCTCCTTTACCCTTAAATATTGGTACTACACAACTCTTCCTCCACGCTTCTGGAATTTTTCCTTCTACTAGTATCTTATTAAAGAACTTTGTCAGCCATTGTATACCTGAACTTCCAAATACTTTCCATACTTCTACTGGTACTCCATCCGGTCCCACCGCTTTCTTATTTCTCATTTTTCTCACAGGACTCCACACTTCCTCTTTCCTTATTAAATCTACCATACCCAAATTCCACTCTACCCGATCAATTGTCTCTCTCGGAAATTCCTCATTTAATAATCCCTCAAAATAGTCTTTCCATCTCTTTATCACTTCCTTTTCCTCTGTTAACACCCTCCTATCTTTATCTTTTATACACCAAACATTTCTAAAGTCCCTGGATTGTTTTTCTCTTTCCTTAGCCAGCCTGTACACTTCTTTTTCCCCTTCTTTAGTTCCTAACCTCTCATACAATTTATCAAATTTATCCAATTTCCCATTCCTTGTACTAGTCCTTCCTGAATACATGATTTTATACCCCTCATCAATTTCTCTTACTTTCTCCCCTTTCCACTTTGTTTCTTGCACACGACAAATATTCACATTCCTCCTCTTCAAAACTTCTGCTAACTCCCTACTCCTACCTGTCAATGTTCCTACATTCCACGTACTTACTGTCACTTTGAACCTAACCGGCGTACTCAAGCGTGAATCTAACCCAAAACACTTTGGTGCTTTCTCTACACCATCGAAATCACGGCCGTTGGGTAGACCCGCACATATAACTGATGGAACGGCTACCGCAGCCGCTGTCAGGCTGGTACTGTTCACTTGGTCCCTTAGGCTATCTCCATACCCAAGTACGCAATTTTGTTTTCCCCGCGAACATCCGAGATAAATGAGTGCTAAAATCTCGGTTTCTAAAGTTCGATGTAATTTAATTATTTTACATTTAATGTATTTAAAAATATATAAAACAACGACTAATATCTATCTCCCTGGTAACTAAATCATCAATTATAACTATGTACTAGAAAGTTCCTGTTGAGTCGGTGGCGACCGGTTTCGACATACCACTGCGCGTGAGTAATGGCCAGCGAACATGCATATTTTAAGTTTACACATCGGACAGCGCTGCGCTGAGGTAGCATCGAGATAGTAGCCTAGATCACTATATGTAATCTATGGTCGCGACCAAACAAATAACATTGCAACAGTGCGATGCTTGATAATATGCACAATAATAATATTCACGGGCACGACAGTTACTAAAACAGCGATAAATAAATAATAATTTTATATATAAAAACACTACTGAAATTATAGGTGGTGCACGTGAACCTGTGCTCCTTAACACGAGCTGTTACTGCGTATTAGTTCTGTTGTATTAAAAATCATTTGACATCCACCAAGAGTTTCCTGTGAAATGAATGAATTGGGCGACTTTTAGATAATGATGTTTTTTTTTTTTTTGTTTTCTTAATACGTATTACATAAATGTTAGGGGATATATTAAATAAAGTTGTCATGGTTACGTATTTTCAATTAATTTTTGTTTCTTAACATAAGTTTAGTAACCTTATGTTGTGTAAATCTTATCTCTGTATTTAAAAAAAACATAGGTATGTAGTAGATTAACAAATCGACTATGGAATTATTATAATGATTAAAATTGTTTAAAATGCGTCTAATTTCGCACACTCACAGAATATGCTTCCTCATTTACTTTACATTGAATTATACGGAATTATAACTACAACACAAATAAATTTATAATTAAATTACTTTTTATTTTCGACGAATTTTGATGTATCAGCCAAACTATTATCAATTTTGGTCTTTAATTCAGCTATATAGAGACCCTTTTGATTTAGATCTGTAACAGTTTTCTTGTATTCTCTTTTAACGTTTATTATCTCATTAATCAGTTCTTCTAAACATCGTGTTAGATATTTTTTCTCATTCAAATAAGTCTTAAAACATATTTAATTATATATTATATACATTTTCATGGTACTCATAATACAGTAGATAGTAAATATCGTACAGATGTAATCGTTGCTAAATCTTTATTAACATTTTGTTCAGCTTCATCAACGATGTTTATACCCTTTGCAAAAGATTGAAGATAATGTAAAACATTCTTGGTCATATTCATACATGTTATAACATGATACCGATGTTTATACAAATCAATTTTGTGGTCTTTAAGAATCTTATGTTCGCGTTTTATAAACTCATATTTATGTTTGAACATCATAAAGTTGGATAGAACATCTACTTTTAATTTGCCCATTTCCTAATGATTATTTAGAATATAAAATCTAATATGTATATTTTACTTATTTTTTAAAAAGTGGATTTGTTTCAAAAAAAATATTTATTATGGAAATCAGCAATACTACAAGATATATCAAAATCCAAATTGAATATTTTAAAAGTTTTACATAGATTTTTTTAACAATAATATATAATTTGTTTAAACTTTCTTACTTTTATTTTGACGTTCATTTCTTCAATAGTACTTTTGGATATAAGTGTAGCACTATTAAAATCGCTTGCGTGTCCTGTTAGTTCAGTTTCGACGAATCCTTGGTTTACTACTAATTGAATCTAAAAATAAAAAAGCCTGTCGTAATTTTTTATTATGTCTTAATGTTAATATTTTTTTTTTACCTCGGGATCATATTCATAATTAAACCCTTGAGTTTTGAATATACCAACAGTTTTTTCTGAAAGCGCAATCATATTTTCTCTGTTTTGCACTAAATTATTTAATAAATTAGCTTTCTCCATCGCGTCTTTCTCATAAGTATCGATTAAAAATTCAGTTTCAATTTTCAAACGTCTATAATGACAAATTTTTTGCCAGGTTTCCATATTAATCTTATTTTCATCTACAAGTTTATAATAGTCGTATTCCCAGAGGGTATCTAAGTATTTTACAAATTCTGAGCATAAAACATATAGCTTATCTTGGCTCGGATTCATTATAGCGTTGACGAACTGGTAGCCAAGTAAAGCCGAATAGTTTTTATTACCTAGGGTATTAGGTCTCCGACTGAAAAATTACAATCAATTTTAAAATTTTTAAAAACATTTTTTGTGGTTTTTACTTGTAAGCACTTAATGCAAAGGATTTTGAAGGAAAATCAGATTTAAAACGTTTATTTAAAATAATATTGTTACTTCTTAATTTTTCTATATTATTGAGCAATGAGCTATGAGCTTCTTTGGTATTTACTATATTTTTAGATATTTCCATAATAATTTGTTCAATTTCCAATTTGGTTTCTCTACAGGTTTGATATTAAAAATTAAATTACATTTATATAAAAAAATTATTTTTCTTACTCAAATTGTTTAATTTGTTGGATTCGTTGATTGTCATCACTCAACAATTTTGAAAGTCTAATAATTTTTAAATACTCTTGATTGATAGCTGAATTATACTGCATCTTAATTTGAAATAGCTTAAATACATTGTTATCAAATTCGTCCGTAATTTCTTCCATATGATGAATAATCATCATCTTTTCTTCTTCAAGAATATGTTTGTATTTTTTCCTCTCGTCATTCTTCACGGAAACTAATCTATTATACTCATTAATAACTTTAATATCTTCTTCTGTGTAATCATTTTTTTCTTTAAACTAAAAAAAAAATAACTGCTATATTTAAAGTGGATATTATGATTTATATATTAAATTATGTTTACACAACCATGCATTGAGGTATTGGAACATCTTTCTTCAACTCATCTTCCCATTTTTTTTCTAATACACCATCCATCATATCAATTAGTGCTCGGTATTTAAATTCGTCAATAGCTAACAATTGTTTATTATGCTCTTCATTAGTTAAATTTGTCTCAGTCAATAATTGTTTACTCAATAGTGTATTGTATGGTTTTACACAAACTTCATTGTCTTCAACGTATAAAAGTTGTTCAGTTTGTTCATATTGATTTAATTGATAATCTATTGGCAATGGTTCGGTAGGTTCAACTAAAATTCAATAATAGATATTAAATTGATTAACTTGTTTTCATTATGGGTCTTCATACTTTTGCAAGCTAATCTGAGTTCAGTTTCGATCACACGTAATCTACTATTATATACATTAAAACTATCTAGTCGACTTTGTTTATCGACAAACAAATCCTCGAATAATTTATTGAAACTATCCTTTAATTTGTTTATCACGAACTAATAATATAATGAAAAATAAATAGTTTAAACAACTTATCAAAACATATGTTTACATAAACAACATTTATATTCATATTATACTTGAAGTAAAATTATTTCATCGTTGGCTATTTCTAATTTATAATAATTATACTGAGAATTCAAATACTCAATAGTTTCAATAAAATTATGACTAATTGATCCTATTAGTTTTTCATCATTAATTTTTTTGCTGTCGTTATCTGTTAAAATTGTCTCGTTGTCTGACGTCATTAGATATTCGCTAGAACAAAATATATGTTTTTAAAATGCAGGTCAATAGCAACAGCGTATTTATTTATTTAGGCATAATAATTTTTAAAATGACAGCATGGCGCTGTACTTTTCAGTCGTTGATACGGCTGTATCACAGCGACCGTACGGAAAAAATCCGTCCACCATCTCGTGTGAAAGCCGCAATTATTTTCATGTATTTACTGCCAATTATTAAAATCCATACGGACGAAACCGTCGTGTGTAAAATATGCCATATAGCAATGAATTATACGGACAGATGGACGGATGTTAAATAAAAAACTATGTACGAGAACTTTAAAAACGAATTGATAGAATAGATAAACGGACGGACAAACAAGACGGGAACATAGAATATACATTTACACTATTTCCAATATTTCATTGTGAAATCAAAACATTTTTAGCTATGCTCTGAATCTAAAATTTATATATTATAGACTTTAGACAAAATAAATTATTTATATTTCTTACGCGGAAGATAACGAAGTACTAGAAAGTTTGTTTTTCATGTTCAATATTCGTTTTTTTAATATTTTATTTGCGTTTTTAATAACTTCTTGATCAATTATATTAATTGGGTAGTTTTTTACTATATATATCTTTTTCAAACACTAAAAAAAAACAATAATTATTTCATTTAGTTAATAGTAATAGTAGGCCAGTCGCAAAGTGTTCTAAAACGCTTTCAAGTGAAACTGACAAAAACACAAAAAACTGATAATCATTGATCCCAAGTATAGCAACATTTTTTTATTAAATGACTAAAAATTATGAGATTTGTTCTAAAAAAATTCAACATGTTTCCAATGCACGAAAAAATGTTTGAAATTTAAATTAGAAATTAGTGCGTTTTGCAATAGTAATAGGTTTTTAGAGCTATTTACTTCAGTAATACTACATAAAAAGCTTAAGAGTAAAAAAGCAAAAGTACACTACTAAAAGTACATACACTGAGAGGCATATTTAGAAAACTGCTTTATCAGAAAACTACCCAAGGACGAAGAAATTTAGGGGGCGGAATTCTATTTAGGGTTTTAATAGACATTTTTTTTTTTTTTAAAATAGGGGCATCTGATTTCTAAATACTTATGGCCCTGAGTATACTGTAAAATTGTAAAATAGTCTTTTAACATTTTTAGTCCAACTTAAAATATTTAATTAGAAAATATGGATGATAATAAAATTTCATTTATTAAAATATTTAAAAATAAATTTTAATATTAAATTTTTTAAATCATCCTCTTCGCAGTCACTATTAAATCAAAGTCGATTCTGGTTCTTCTTCATGCTCTTTTGAAGTATCTCCCGCAATGCAAACTTTATTTCCAATGACTTCAAATTCTGTGGAGGAATGGGTTTTGAAAACTTCTGAATAATATTCAAGTCAGAGATTTTCTATCCACTTTTCTCCGTAGTGCAACTCCAAATACTTCCACATGTTTGCTAATTTTACTGATTTAACTTTAACTCCTTATGTTATATTTTGTAATTTAATATTGACTTTATCTTTAGTATCATCCGTGATACAAAACTACTATATTCTATTAAAGCTAAATTATTCAAATAAACACAATACTATTGCTAAAAAAATGGTAATATTAATACCATAGAATATATTAATACAATTTAAAAAGTTAGATATTATGATACATTGTAAAATATAGAGCGTTTTGTTTCTGGACTCGTCTAGGGTGCAATTAGTGAACATGGTTTTTAGCGCTTTTTGCAATAGAAATATTTTTAGCACACTTTGCGCCTGGAACATCATGGGTTTTAGCGCATTTTGGAATCGCAACTAATTTTCAAACTCGGTTTTAAACGTGAAATTACAACTGAATTTTAGCTAATGCCATTCTGAAACCAAGGTTACCCATTACTAATTTTTTTTAAAAAAAATTGATTCAGCTCACATTGCAACTAGCCCATATAACTGTTATATCTTATAATTTTCTTATACATACATATATAGACTTTGGTTTAACAAGTAATGATACCCAATTTTTGTTTATAATATCTTTAGTCTCCATTTCAAACATATTTATATCACGCAGAAATTTTGCTTCGTACTCCTGACGTTTAATTTTAAAATTTTCTCTGAACTTCAACCTATAATCTATGTTTAAATCAAATTCTTCTATATTTATTTTCTTACCTTCTGGTTGATTTTCATTTATTTCCAACAATGTTAGGAGCTAAAAGATAGAATAGATAAAATTTAAAACATCGAACTTTTTATTAGATACCTCTTCTTTAATTTTTCCAAACTTTTGAGTTATTTGATTTTTTTGTGCATTTGTATTTGTATTCGTATTATCTTTGCCATGGTTCATAGTCCATGTAATTCGTTCAGGTGCTGAAAAAAATAACATTTAACATACAATCTATTATGTTGCATTTAAAATTCAACAAACATCCCAACTCTCCTTCAACACCAATTCCAATTGTTTCCATACTATTTACAAATATTGGTGTATCGATTTGATAGACCTGTCTAATACGATTACAAGTCGCTCTGAAATTAAATATAATTATTAATATTTATGTAATAATATTATCATTTAATATTTACTTAAAACTTGTACACATAAAGTCCCCTTGGTGACTCAAGGTTAATATATTACTAGCATTTGCATCAATTTGTGCAGCTATCAACCCTCCTGTTTCCCATTGACTGCAATTCACCGTAACAATTTTAATCCACTGTCCATCGTCGTCGTACTCATAAAGATTATATGTACCGTCGTCGCCAAATGTAATACAATGGTTTCTCCCGGCATATACTTGAATATTTTTTAGATTATGATGTAATGGTATGGTTTCTAACTCCATAACTTTTGTCTTAATCAATAAAATACTTTTAATATTATAAAAACTGTTATTAAATTTAATAACGTACTTTAATATTTATGACCATCAAATGAACCAATTTTGATGATTTTACAGTAAAAGCTATATTTATTATGTCAGGTACACCAAACGAAATATAATTTACTATTGATGTGTAGTAAAGTTGTGTATTTATCAATTTATAAACAACATTAAATTTTGTATCAAAAATTAAAATATTATTTCCACCAATTTCAGTTGTTATCTGGTTTGTATATACAACTATAAGGAATGCCGATTTTAAACTATCAAATATTTCAATATCAATAATTTGTTTTCTCAAATGAAATGTTCTTATGACAGAACACTTCCTACCCAATTCAACCTAATAAATATATGTAGTCAGTTTGGATAATCGTATAACAAAATTATACTATTTGTTTAAAGCCAATGTACTAAGCAAAAAAAAAAAAAACAGTAAACACCAATATGGACGGCCCTAGTTATTAGTGAAATTACAATGTATTATTTATTTATTTTATTTCAAACAGGCTTTAGCCGAAAACGTAAAATATATAATTTTTACAATATTACAATAGAAGATAAAAAATAAGGATAATGATAAGTTTATAATTAAAAAATAGCTTTGTTTAAATTAATATGCCTTTGGTTACACACAAGAAAAGAATAAGATTTTGTATGCTTTTTTATTTATATAGAATTGGAAAATGTATTTAATAGTTTGTTTGGGAAAACCGGATAAAAAAATGAACATTTATTGGTCAATTGGTTCGGATCACTAATTTATTTTACATAATAGCTAGGGAGTATTAAGTATCATAATGAATTGATTCAGAAAAAAGCTTCCAAAGAAATAGGAGTTTGCGGTTTATCTACGTTACGCAAAACTATTGAAATTGAAGAATTCACAGATACATGAATAATCATAGGCATGGGTGAGATATTAAGTCGGTAAGAAGTTGAATGGACTGTCGAGTGAAATGAGTTGCTTAATAATTGAAGGGTGTCCGTGGAAAAGCAGTTACGTCCAAAATATCAATTTTTCAGGAGATGCAAAAGAACATTTCTACTACTATTTTTTAACTGTGTAAAACCTTAAGAAATTTTGCCAAAAAACAGAGTCAAGTAATAATTAATGAAAAAAAATAAAATAACAAATAAAAAGTTAATATTATAATTAAAAAATAAATATTTACAACGAAATTATCAATAAATGAAAAAAAAAAAAAAAAAAATTATCTCTACTTAAAACTAAAAATGTAATTGTTTACAAAATATATTTTATTTATTTTATATTGTGGTAAAAATTTTTATATGACTCGTCTTAATAATCCATAATGGCGAGTAAATCCTTTTTTTTTTGGCTTCGTTGATGGTTGGAGTCCTCTGGATTTGTGGAAGATCTTAAACTTCAACCATATCATATGAGCGGGTTTTTCGAAATATATTATATTATATACATCATCTTTACCTCAATTTTATTAAACGTTTGTCTGATTAAGATATTCGGAGATCCAGATTTTGTTATTTTCTCGATACACTGCTTATTTTCAACTGGATGGTATTTAGGAATTGATCACTTGAGCTAAAGGAAATAAAATCTTCAGGAGCCATCTCTACAACATTACATGGGTTATTAAACTTGTAGTTTCGAATCATTTCTTCCAATTTGCTTGGAACCATTGCTTTGCATATTAGTTTTCGTTTTTTAATTATAGCAAAATCCTGGTCACAGGGCATGTACGAAATGTGTTGAAAATTGCATCTCGATAGTTTCAAAACATCCCTTAGAGACTATGTAAATAAGAGCCATAAAAAACATTTAACATTTTTGTTCTGACCCGCATAGTTATCGCACCAGATCTGTATTTTTTTTCTAAAATGTGAACCCCGATTTCAATACTTTGAAAATGCATATTGCCACTTCATTACCCCCACGTCAAGCAATACATTTATGCCACATGCCACAACTATTGCTTGTATCTCCAATATGCACATACAAGTTATAAGTGGAAAGCTGTCTACTGTAAACATGTTTGCATGAGTCAATGTTAGCGTTAACATTACTTGCGTCATATCTACACATACTGTGCACACCTTACTTGCAGATTAGGAGCAATCATTGCTTTGCCTTTTCTGCTTTGCAGTGATGGAGTTCACGCTTTGCAATAACACCCAACTTAGCTAGCCCTATAGCAGCTTTTATTTTATGTGCCAATTGATCACAAGTCACACGTGTATCAGTTTGAGGATGATGAAATTTTAAGTTCGGAAATTCTTTTTTGAGAAATTTATAGAAAAATCTGAAACTCATATGAAGTTCATGGTAATTTATTTTAAAAGACCTATAAAGCCTATGGACATTCAGATCTGGGCTTAGTTAAGCCGAGTTGATTGACGTTGGGAATAATGACTCCTCCGTTGGAAAACTTTTAACATGAACTATAATGGGTTTCCTATCATTATGATAATATTTGAATTTATATGCATGTGAGCCAAGACTTCGAACTCTACCGTCCTTCCAGACTAACTAGCCTACTTTTTTTATTCACAAGACGCCAATGAATGTCTTCTAGCAAACTTTGACGTGACTATTAGAGATAGGTAATATATAATTAACAGTTACTTTCCGATCGTGACAAGTTGGCGAGTCACCCTCTTGTATACTCCTCCTACTTCTTTAGGTAGGTATTAAATTCATTAGTCTCAAGAAAAAGTTCATACGAACAGGGGTATTCTATAAAAAAAACCAATAAATTTGCCTTCTTTTACACTATAATACATCTCTTTTTATTGACATGGAGTCAAACGTAAGATTACAATGTTTGTCGTTTGAATCTAGAGTACCAAATGAGTCCAGAACTTCACGAAGAAAACCAAGTTCACTGTCAAGTGACGAAGTCCAATAAAATTACTTATTGATTTTTGATATAGATGAATCAAAACAGAACTAAAAACATTAAAAAATACTAAATTTACTTTGTATTACATAATAATATTATGTAATACCTAACAGCACACACGTGCTATGTCCATTTTTCTAAATTTTGGCAAATCGCAAAAGAAGTTTTGTTTTTTGTATAACATTAAAACTACAACGATTATTTCATACATTTTGATTCAGTATCCAAATTCCAAAACTTCTGATGTGTTTAAAAAAAACAAAACAGTCATTTTGAGCTATTTATACCAAAAATAAAATAATCGCTTAATATAAAATAAAATTTGGACATAGCACTTGTATGCACTAAGGACATGGCTACAACATAGACATAATCTGTAATATTATAATAATTAATAACCAACCTATTAATTTCTTTTTTTTTTAGGTTTTGAGCGAAGCGAGAAATGTATTGATTTTATAATGATACTAATTAAAAAAAACAAATAAAATTACCATGGTTAAATTTTTTTTTTTATTTGCTATTTTAAAGCCGAGTATTTTAGTTATTTATTACACCGAAGCTTCGCTCAGAATCGTTTTTACCGTATACAAAGAATATTACTTTTAAATTTAAAATAATAAAAATACACTATCTAGTCCTAGAACCGAAGGGAAGATTGGCTAATTTCCTCAATTTGTATCCCACCCGAAGTACAAACTGCTTCCTTGCTTTTTTTTTCTGTTATATACATAATTATTATTTTAACGTGTTGATTTGATTTTTTTCTTAGCAGACAAACATGGATAAACGCTAATAAATTAAAAATCCATAACTTTATTTTACATCTTAGAGAAAACAATATAAAATAATTGGCTAAAATTAAAATACAAATAAATCATTAGTAAAAAAAAATCTTTACGTCATATATTAAAGTAATAAAAAAAAAAATTGAAAAGATAGAGTCATGATATTATTTTATCAACTTTAGTGTTCGTCTGCAGATTATTCTTGGATGTCTAAATTCCATAATGCTTGGTCTTCAGTGGCTTTAGCTAAAGGTAAAGTATTGAAGAAGGAGAAGTGTTCTTAAGGGATTACCCCTTTTCGAATGAAGTTCATAAGGTCTCGTTTTTTGGCAAGAGACACTGGGAGCGGTTTACTGTACTTTTTGGAAAAGTTAATAGATTCCCATAATATATTGTTGCCGTTAATTTGCATGTATTCAAAATTTTCCTCTACATATTTAAACATAACAGAATTATCACCTCTCACAAATCTCAACCATTTCAAATTGATCCATTTCACATATTTGCACATAGTATTCTTCTTTTTGCTTGTTACAAGTTTTGTGCTTAAGTCCTCAAGGTCATACACATCATCAAAACGATTTTGGTAAACCACGTATGGTAACGGTTTTTTCTTACACATTTCAATTAATAACTTGTATTCACTTGGCACATACAAATTTCTGTGTCGTCTGCATCTTTCAATTTTTGCGTGAATGCTATCGGCCTCTAGATAACTGTGGCCACTTTCCATGAATTTCAAATCAATTTTTTTTATGTTTTCAACTGTATTTACAGCATACAGCAAAAACATTTTGATTACGGTTTTGTCCACCACATCTATCTGCATAGAAAACAACATGCTCAATTCCACCTGGGAGGCTTCTAAAATACTTCAATAAACAGGTTCCAATTTCCGCACCAATTTCCCTGGGTCTCGTCCCACAGAAAGCATACGCCACTGCGTCTGGAATCGTAAATCGTGAAATTCATAAGAGATACCTTTCTTGAAAAATAGATTTGAGCATCGCCGGCATACGGTGAAGTAAGTACAGCCTGTAAATCAAAACTAGCGTAAATCATTGAATCTGAATTCTCTGCGTCGTTTTCATCTTTTATTTTCATATTCGCAATGTTTTCTTTTCTCTCCCTATGCTTTTTATAGTTATCGTCAGGTTCAGTCATTTTGTTACGTTGTCCCATTGCATAGAGAACACCGGTCTTTCTTTAATTGGTCCAGTGGTGGTTCGTGTTCTTTAAAAATTCTCCGGAAAACGCTCTCATTCACTGTTTCAGTGTTTTCTTTTTCCTTGTAAAATTCATAAAATTTGGGGATAGATAAATCAGGTGTCAGGTATAACTGTGAGCTCCGTTTCCTGCAGTAATGGGAAGGCACTTTGGGAAAATCATTAAGGAAACTACGGACTTTTTTTTTACTTTATTTGTTCATGTTGCGTTATGGCTGGTTTCCTTTTTCTTTTATCTGTTCAATTATATGACCCATTTGGACTTCTGAATAATAGTGCATTTTTAATTAATGATTTAGAAATTGAAAATGTGGCGCAAAAAAATGGTAGACACACTCGAACATTGTTTCCTTTTCCATCTGGTAGGTAATATACTCGGCTAAATATTTTTTCCTAAAAAGTCCTGAATTTTCACTTATTTTTCTCTTTCTAGCAACGGGCATTTCTTCGATCAAAGTACCAATGTACTCTTTTTGTCTATCAGGATTACTTTTACTCCAATATTCATCCAACAAGATTAATTAAAATTAATTAAAAGATAATTAATAAGTATTAATACTTAATATAATTAATAGCTGATAATCAATAGTCACGTGCCTCGTTATCATCGAACTTTTAATAAATGTACATAGAACATTTGCGCTCGTCAGTTTGTACATAGCTTTGGACATGGCATGTACGTGGGATTTGTGTGCACTAAATAAATGGGATTGCAGGGACATAACCTTTTTCATTTTTGCGTATTTTCAACCAATTTTAATCATTAACTGGACATGGAACTTATGTGCACTCAATTCTACTCTCCACCACGATTCCAAAAATGTCAATATCTCAATTCATCCAAATTTAGACATAGCACATGTGTGCTGTTAGGTATCGTACATATTATGTAACAATAAAATATAATGCAAGTTAAGTAAGTATAGTGCAACAAAATATTTGTTATGATAAGTGTATAAGCAAATTCATACCGTGCATACTTAATAAGCTTTAGGTGAATAGAAATAAAGCGTCAAAGCGAATTCTTCCATAATTTTGCTATATCTTCTGTTAGTTACATTTTTATTTTTTATTTTTAACATATCTCTTACTATTTCTTGAGGGAGTCCTTCAAATTTATTTAATAATAGCATTTCAGAATTTGTTTCCATTAAGTTTTTGTCCTTGAGTTGTTTTAATAGATCCTTAAGACTACAAATTGTATTATTTTGCTTTTTGATTTGTTATTTCAAGGTTCTATTATCTCTATCTAATTTTTTTTTTCTTTTTTTTGTTTTTATTATTTATATTAATTGTAGATCAAGTTTAGAATTAGAAAATAGTTTTAATTTTCTTTTAGGAGATGAAAACAAATACTGGATTTTTTACTTTTTTGATGAAGTGATAAGTAATGAACCTATAATTAAATAAACATATTAAAAATTTCAAATAAATATACATAGATCCAAAGGTGAGCAAGCTATCCAGCAATCTAAATTAATCAATAATATTGAACGATTTTACTAATGAAAATTTGTATAAATATTAAAATATAGGCTAATAACATCATCTTTTAGGTACCTACACATGTTTACTTAACTGAATAATTATAAAAATTAACGATTAACTTACTTCATTTTACTCAGTAATGTTTCATTGATTTTTATTATTTATATAGTTAATATGATCTAGAATTATAGACCCTATTAAAGTGCGACTTAAATTTCAATGAATAACTATTGTCATTTTCTTCCTCACATTTCTCTTTCACAGATGCACTAGGACTACACTGTTTCAATGGTGTGTGTAATGGACCTGTAAATAGATAAATCATATATAGTACTTATACATTTTTAATTAGTTAAAATATTAATCATTATTACTTTCTTTGATCAACTTGCCTTTTCCTGATATATTATGATCAATTTGTTGAACTAATTCATCAGTATTTTTGCATTTTTTTAATGGTGGTCGATTTGCCGAAGAAATTGATGTTGGGAACAAAGTAGGTACACCTTTGTTATTTAATCGAAGACGGTAGCTTTCTCCTGGCTGTGAATAAAAACAATTTCTTTAAAAATGTACACTACACAGCTTACTGTATTTATTAGCAAGAAATATTTTGCGAGGGACTGCTTGCAACCAAAGCTGAATTCTTTCAGGATTTTTTAATGGAAATCTAGGAATAATAATAGTTATAATTATTAAATGTATATTATTATAATATATATATATATGAAAGCAAAAAAAAATTTACTTACAAAAAAAGTGGATATTCAAACCAGTTGTTTGTCTATTTGAACAACCATGAGCTGAACATGAAAATACTATTTTAGTAAACTATAATATATAGTAGGTATATATTATAGTATTTATATCAATAATACAATAACAATAATTCAAAAAAATAAAAAAACAAAATATGATTCAAATATCATTGAATTGAACGTTATGACTGTTATCACTTATCAATAATAAAATGTAAACATTGCCGTTTTAGAACATGGCCACCATTGACACATTTTCTATAACATTTATTATGCCATCGTCCGCTATCTAGTTAAATATATGACAAAATGAACAGGTATGACAGCAATTTATATGTTTTGGTTCAACTCGCGCAATCATGGTGAACGCTTTTCTCCGCTTATCATCATCTCAGTATCTACGATACTTTTAAGCGTATTTTATAATTTGTTAATTAATTTTTAATTCGAATAAATATATCACTCTGTGTGTTTAGTGGTTTTTTAAGTGGAAATAGACCTAAAGGTATTATAAATAATTCCAAAATACATTTACATAAAATTCCTAAATATGTAAAGTTGCGTGGGAAATGGTTCGAACAAATTAAAAAAGGTTCAAACTTACAAACCGTGAATTTTTAATCCTGTATGTTATAATAAGAATTATGATATTAATTTCATTATATAATTATGTTATAGTTAGATAGTTAAATTTAAAAAATAATAATTAATGTACACTAAAAATATAGATATAAAAATTAAATTTTATACTTACTCTTAATTGCATAAATAAAAGATTATTGAAGAATATTGACATGATAATACTCATAACGAAAACAATGTAATTATCACATACATATTATCTTAAATCATGCATCGATCTACCGAGAAAAGAACATTGATTGATAACATTTTGAGAAAAGCAATATGGCAGTACTTGCTTATCGCAAAGTTGCCAGCATACCTGTTTATTTTGTCATGGTTAAAAATATATGTGTGGACATAACTGCTTTTCCACTGATACCCTTTAATTATAATAATATGAATAATTAATATTATTAAACAAATCATGGGTTTTATAATCCGAAATAATCACGTTTTTATATCACTATCACTATTTATTATTTGTGTATCGTCTTCTTAAAATTGTCAAATGTATATTACGTACAAAGTGCACTCTACACTAAAAATAGCAGTCGCCGCCGACCATTCTTCACTGTTCGTCCTTGTCTCTGTCTACATCATGATTTAGAATGAAATCAAGAAAAAAAGAATACATAGAAAAAAAAATGGTGAGTTGAACGGATTTTACTTTATTATTACGAGTTTTTGCTCGAAATTTTGTTGGTTTATATAATTTATATAGTTTATTATAATATACTCGTAATATACAATATAAAATATTATTTATTTTCTCAAGTGGTAAATTAATTTATAGAACGAAAATACGCGGCCTGGTAGTACATCGCTACGTCGTGTTGAAGTTGGTATCATGCTATGCTATATAAACGCTTAACTATAGCGAAATCGTACGCGCGCAGACAAAACATAATTTGATCAAAATTATATATATAGGAATAATACAGAAGCTGAGCTATCCATTTGGTATGCGTGTACTTATACATATTATTTTTATTATAATAAAAAAGACGTGCATCAAAATTAAGAATATTTTTATATAAATACCGTTTTTTTTTTGTTTTTGAATTTTTTCCAAATTTCATTGAAACCAAAATTTTTTAATTTTCGGTGGTTACTGCTTTTTGACTTAGGAGGGCAGTAAAAGTATTTTATGAAAATAAAGAACATTGTAAACTTACGCTAATATAATAAAATTGACCAGTCAAAAAACTAGTGACTATACATTCCTTTCCATTGGAGAAAAAATTAACAGAAGATAGTTCATCATCGCACAGTACTAATTTTGAAATGTGCTTTAATTCATTTACTTTACAATCGGTATTCAACAATTCCAATTTACCATTTTTAAATGGAATGGCAATATAGTAATATAATGGGTTGCTACATAAGTTCGTCGCGGACCCATTAAGTTTGTTTTCACATTTCTATAAAATAATCGAATGTAACGAAACAAATTGCTATAGTACTTACTACTTAAGTCAATATCGAAAATGCATATATACGAATTCTCCTGTAGAAACATCCCACATTTGCAAAATGTTTAGTTCGTTGATGGTAGCGACCATTTTATCAGTTTGGTTTATAAATGTAAAATACTTTATATTCGATCCATATATTTTTAATATTCGTTCGTTATTCTTTGTCAGTTCTAATAAAACGCCCTAAAATTTCCCCCCAAAATGTTATTCAATTATTTTATGTCTCTTATTGAGTGGACGTCATACCCACGTTTGTTGTCTCTGTCTATCTAACAAATATAACAAAATCGCACTACACAGTTAACCAAAATGTTATAATTTCAATTCTGTGTTGTATAATTTTGCTATATTATCAATTAAATAGACGAAAACAGAAAATGCGGTTGTGGCGTCCTCTTAATGATAAATGGACATTTCCCTTCGGATTTTTTAACAATTTAATTGTTGAAAAATGACCAAATTCTATTTGAATTGTGATCTTATTCCACATCTCACTTTTTTGTTTTATTTTAATTAAACTTCAAAATTAACATGCGAAAAGAAGGAAAATGTCCTACATCCCTCCTTATGTTTGATGTACTTCGTTTGACCAGCCGTAAACGCAGTTTTCCCTGGCTACCATACTCTGAAGTTTATTGTAGTTAACGACAACTGTCCAAATTCTTGTAAAAACACCATCGGCGTCCTTGAAACTCTAATCGTAAAAATTCGAGATTTATCGGTAACCAAATTAACTCGTATTATTATCATAACAAACGGGTTTAGATTGTAAAATTTCCCGAGTCTAATGACTAATAATCTCTTCCGGATTTATTTTAAGTTATAGAATATGTGAATCATTTTATACATATTGTAATATTAATAACTGATGCAGTGGTAGGATTCTAGTGTTATAACCCCCTCCCTAATTTCTTCCACTCTAATTTTTTTTTTTTAATTTTTAGTATTGATAATTTTTACGGCTAATTTTAGTATAAAAAAAAGTGCAAAAATCATGGACTAAGATATAGGTACGTATTATAGACATAAAAGAAAACTATATTTCTTAAATATGTTTATGGTCTATGTCATATGGATATAATATGCATACCCTATCATAGTCCGTGGTGATACCATAGAGTGCCATAGAGTAACATTACTCTATTATCTACTACGTTTACATGCAGTCGTTAATACACATTGATTTAATCCGCGAGTTGGATGCATATAAACGCGTTGTTAATGCGCTTTATTATTTAATTTGATTCATCAAATCGAATTAACTTTTACTCCCGGATGAAAAAATGCATGTAAACGCTTAAATACCATAGATAATACGTTATCTAAGTTAAATACGCATTAATGACTCGCAGTGAATATGTTATCAGTTATTACTTATCAGATATCATAGTTATTCTAATAGCGTTTTCCATCTACTTGAACTTTTGCACTCGGTGCGTACTAAGTGCCATTGGCGTGTTACATCTATAAGATCATTTTTTCACCAGCCTAGATTTTTGTTTTCCATCTTGAAAAACTGCACGAGTGTTTTGCACTCAGTGAGGAACTTGCGCACGAGCTATTCAAGACGGTTTTAATTGTTATCACTATGATAATTGATAATATGATAAAAGCTAATAATTATACTGGCAATTGCGCTTTCGTGCAGTTATTTGTGTTCCACGTGGGGTGTGATATATCCATACTAGTGTAAACGCAGAAAAACTCGCACCGTATCAGTGGAAACTGAGTTCGAGAAGGTGGAAAACGCTATAATTTTTCAGATTCTAATCAACGGCAATTGTGTTAAGAATTTAGATGAGATTAGATACTTGAGTGTCGACAAAAATTACCGAGTTGTAGTTATAGTTTGTTATTCAGCTACAAATAATTATGAGTGCTAAAAGAAAAGATGACTCAATATTGATTTTTTTCAAAAAAAACTAAACCTGATGTTGATGTTGATACTTCAGAATCTGAAGTTCATCCTGATGGTCATTTCCTTTACCACAAAGAGAGACAGTAAAGTCACAAAACCTAATTTTGGTAAGTACTCAAATATAAATTTTAGCACATTCAGTTTTAGTTAATATTTAGTACCTACTTCATTTTTATTATTTTTAATAAACATTCGTATAACTTATTATACAAATAATAAGTTTACATTAAGTACCCTGGCCTTAACTGGCTGGGGTAGTCTGGTCCTCCAGGTTGGGGATTTAGCCAAGGGTTGACAACCCTGTCTTAGAAAAATGTTATTGTTATGTTACCAACACAAAATAAGCCTCGAACACAGAGAAACGGTTTAAAATTTAGACACGAAAATCGGAAAGTTAGCGACTTCGAATATATTAAGCCTATATAGGAGTGGTGCATGCCAGAATCTGGTGGAGGTATTTGGGACATATAAAGTTAAAGAAGCAGCTCTACAGGAATAAGGTGGAAGGGAACAGGACAAGTAACAGTAAAAGATTATGAAATATACTTCTCAGGAATGGTCGACAGACACAGCTTTTGGAGTGGCTTCGCTGTGCACAAATCGATGATACCACATATTAAAGAATTTAGACCGATTTCGGAAAGGGTAGCAGTGATGAGAATACAAAGCAGACCAATAGATCTTATCTTATATTAATATATTAATATGTGTACATGGCCCCACGGACACAAGTGAGGACCACATTAAGGATGCTTTCTATGAAGATCTGGATACAACATATAAGGCTACCAGGAAACGTTATAAAAATTGTTCTAGGTGATCTGAACGCCAAATGTGGAAAGGAAAAACACTTCATACCAATCATAGGAAGTGAAAGCGTTCATGACACTAAGCATGACAATGGGCTGAGGGTCATATCATTTGCAGCATCCAAGGACATGATTATAAGTAGTACAACCTTCCCTCATAAAGATATACACAAGATAACTTGGAAGTCACCAGATGGTAAGACAGTAATCATATTCTCCATGTACTAATACAAAAGCGCTTCAGGTCCTGTATTGATGTAAGAAGCTTTAGGGGGGCTGACTGTGATACTGACCATTTCCTGGTACTAGCAACCCTAAGAATTAACTTATTGGGTCATAAAAAACTGAGGGAAAAAAGGGAGACAAACCTCAACGTAGGGGCAATTAAAGACCCAGAAGTTCAACAAAAATGTATGGAAAAAATGGATAAAAATATTAAATACCTCAACCTCAACTTACAAGATATAGACGCGGACTGGAACAAAGTCAATAAAATTCTTATGGAGACTGCAGAACAAGAAATTGGTTTAATGAAGAAAAAAAAGAATGAATGGTTTAATGAAGTGTATCGGAAAGCGGTTGAAAAGCGGAAATTATCGAGAGATAGTTTTCTGATGTCGCAAGATCAAATCACAAAGGAGAAATACGAAATAGAACGTAGAAAGTGCAAACATATAATTCAAAGGGAAAAAGAAATTTCTTTGGAATATTAGAAGAAGCAGAAAGAAATCGTTCCCATGGTAACGCAAGAAATTTCTTCAGGACCATCAAAAAACATCAAAACTTCAATCCAAGTCTAAAAGCGATTAAAAGTACAGAGGAGTGTATTATTATGAAACCCGAAAAGAAGGCTGGAAGATGGAGAGAATATTTTATAGAGTTACTCAATAGTGATATACCAGCAAACCCTGTAGGGAAGACAGTATTTCAAAAAGCGGAACCTTTGACAGACGATATAATCCAAGATGAAACTGATAAAGCAATAGACAGCCTCAAAAATTGGAACGTTCCTGGATTAGACAACATCCAAACAGAGTTCATAAAATATAATGGGAAAGAAACACGGTATTTTATATATATAGTCTGTCAGATGACGTGGTGTGAAGAGCAGATGCCTAGAAGTTGGAAGGAGACCATAATCATACATCTACATGAGAAGGGTGACAAAACGAATTGTTCTAATTATAGAGGTATATCCCTGTTAAATACGGCATACAAAGTTTTTTCCAAAGTGTTACTGATCCGATTAATACCATATGTAGAAGAGTGCCTAGGTGAATACCAATGCGGGCTCCACAAAGGAAAATCGACAGTGGAACAGCTTTCAATAATTGGACAAATCATTGAGAAGAAATATGAATATCGTCAGAATTTTTGGCAGATATTTGTGGATTTTAGAAAACCATATGACAGCATTCATAGAGAGAGCATGTACAATATTATGGAAGAATTTGGAATACTTAATAGACTTATATCACTCACCAAAATGTGCATGGAAGGGACAAAATACCAAGTAAGGGTAGATAGCATACTATCTGACGCCTTCACAGTAGAAACTGGCCTTAAACAAGGTGATGCAAATTGCAGGAAGTGGGGTAGCGGTCAATGAACAACAGCAGATTTTAGGTTATGCGGATGATTTGAACATCTTTGGTAAATCACTAGAGGATGCTTTAGATCTAACGATGGCTCTCGAAAACGCCGCAACAAAAGTAGGGTTACAGATTAATGTGGAAAAATAAAATTTTTAGAGATTCTCGACAGTGACCCACCACAAGACGTATTTGAATCAATAACTTTCGAAAAAGTGGAAGAATTCCAATATTTAATAGCGCTACTTAGTACAAAAAATGATTGGTCACGGGGGATAAGTGCGAGGATAGCAAAGGCAGAAAGAGCCTCTTTTGCACTGTCAATATTCTTTAAGTTTAAAGCGCTGTCTAAGAAGACAAAATTAAGGTTATACACGGCAATAATAAGGCCTACTCTCACTTATGGTTGCGAAGTATGGACAACAACAAGCGTGACGAAAAGAAGACTTAGAACCTTCGAAAACAAAATATGGAGAATGATATGTGGATCAGTCCGCGACGCAAGAATAAATGAGTGGAGAAGAAAGTTCAATAATGAACTACAGGAAGAACTGGGCCTAGCACCAGTCACTAGTTATATAAAAGGACAAAGGTTACAGTGGCTTGGGCACATAATGAGAAGAAGCGAAGAAGAAACCACTAGGGCAGTGATAGAATGGAAACCAGAAGGGAAGAGAACTGGAGACAGACCAAGGAAGAGATGGCTTGACATAGTAGAAGAGGATTTTTAAACGGTGGGAGTAAAAGAGTGGAAGGAAATTATACAAGATCGAGGGAAATGGAAGGACATAGTGTTGGCGGCAAAAACTCTAATAGAGTCATAAACGGCAATGATGATGATGATGATGATGTATAAAAATTCAGAAATATAAATATCACAAGTACAAATAAATTTTCAAGTAATTTGTATAGATGTAAGTAGGTTAATCAATAATAAGCCGTCAAAAAGTCTTTAGTGAGTTTATTTTCTAAAATTCATCATTAATGACTAAGGTCCAAATCATCTAAGATGGTAAGATAAGCATGAGTATTTAACATATTTTATAAAAAAAAAAATCAATTGAGTAAATAAAAGCTACTTTGTAATGTAGTTTGAGTAAGTACACTTGTTTTTTTAAACTTTTGAAAATACCTAAAAGTATTTTATTTTTGGTTGAATGGATATTGCATAATAAGTAAATAATATACTTTTAGCGTTCACCCTACGTGTATTTACACGAGCTTCCCATCTATGCGAGGTCCCCGATAGATCTTAAATGTTAGTGCACGTTTGAATTTCTATGTGATGTTAAAAAGACTACAAATAGTTATAATGTTTTGAAGTCGCAAACGACTTCGCGGCAATAAATCTATGCGAGTATAATTATGTAAATTAGTATAGTAGTTCCATAAGTCGATTTTTGATTATTTATCTCTCAAAGAAATCACATAGGCCATATTATAGATAGGTAGTATAGTACACAATTCGAATGTGGCCGCATAATATCTGTTATATTTGTGATATTTTATCTGTAATGATAATTGATAACGAACCTTGTAACCTAAAAGTCTTTAAATTGATAAGTGATTGTCAACCGAAGACCGTGTCAAAGCTTTATTATCTAATAATGGGTTACAACAGCATGTTCTGTGGTTACAGAGATAAATAATATTATTTATGATCGGTCGTGGTTATCACCGGGAATTTCCTTTGAGAAACGGCGTACGTTGTTCTATTCACAACACATATCCACTCGTCTTTTTCATAAAAATACAGAACAGTAAACACATCGTGCCATCGTGGACAAAGTGCTTATACCTACATATTATTATACATTTATACCAGGATTTATATATTGTTACATACCTATTATTCAAAATATTATACAAGTTTCAAGTTTACCATAACCATGTCGTCTTCAAAATAGGTAATTAATAATATACTAATTAATAAATAATAATAGTCGTTTTAGTCACACTGGAATTAGGTACTGATATAGTATTACATACCTATTATAATATACCTACCCAACTATAAATGTTTATAATATTTTTGTAGTTTCTGTGCTGTAATAATTAAATTAATTATTAAAAGTAAAATTTTGAATGTTCAGATAGGTATGTTTTATTGGCTATTTACCAATATTGGATTTACAATTATATAGTGTAGGTACTACCTACATATAAAAATAATATAATAATGATATATGTATTATTATCGTAAATCTTTATTTATAGTTTTAGTTACCTACATCACATATTACGATTTACGAGTATAATATGACATTACGGGTGTTCGTAATAATTTCAGTATGGCGAGCATGTTTAAATACACGATATTTTTTCTAATTGTTAATCTGAATAGGTACCCTGGTCGGTAAGGCGTTAGAGTTTAGGTAGGTAGGTAGGTGGTTAAAGACTACAAAAAGTTACAAAAAATTTGTGAAACATACGTTGTTGTCTCTGCGGGAGACAATTGACGTCGGCCGCCACTTGACCTTTTTTTTTTTTGTTCATTGTTATTTGTGCACTCTATGCGACTTCAATAAGCAAAATATTAAAAGGCTAATAGAAGTTTCAATGTAACGAAATATCGCATACAGTAACTTCGCGGGATTGGGCATTAAGCCTGCCAGTGACATCTCTAGACGGTCTATAGGTACGAATACCGAACCTCTCTGACTCAATGAGATTACTATGTTACATCTCAGAGATTAGATTTTGCACACAGGGCAGGTACTCATTCAGACATTTTGCATGTCATAAATCTATTAATTTAATCAAATAAGATTAGTTAAACTTGTCTTAAAGCTTTTACTATGTCTTAAATCTATTTAAATGCCTATTGGTTGTCTTTAAATAATGCTATCTGATTCATATGTTTTTTTTGTATTCTTATGTAATATAGGTACTGTTCTAATTTTTCTCCTATTACCTAAATTTTAACTGAATCATTTGAATGCTTTTTCTCTTTGTTATTTATTATTGCTAATTTGCTAGTTGTTTGTTAATCCCAATTTTTAGGAAAATTTTGAAAATAAAAATGTTGTTGAAGTAAAAATTCAAAATGAAAATACAAAAAAAATTGCTCAGAAAATGTGTTGGAAATTATGTTTATTGTTTTGTTAGAAAAACAGTAAGTTGATAATTTATGATGTTTAAATTATTGTAGCTGTAGGTGGTGTATTCATATTGGTCTCAATACTTGAAAAAACGCATTCTAAGTAATTTTATTTCTTGTATTCTATAATTTTTGTTTAAAAACAAATAAATATTTTAAATAAAATACAAACTATGTATACTTTGGATTTATACTTGAAAGATAATAATTTAAAACTAAATATTATGCACCAATAATTATTACAATTATTAGAAATCTATAGGTACCTATATTTTATATTTTATAATATTTTATTAACTATAAATAATTATTAGTTAAGTATTGTATTCCTTTATTTAAAATTATTAAATAGTCGTATTTATCCATATTATAATTTAATTTAATTAAATTAACTACATTGGTATCTAAGTTTAATTAAAAAAAGTCGAAGACCTAAATTTTACTTGAAAAACTTGAAATTTTGAATAATTTATGGATACCCAATATAAGCTACAACTTCCCAAAATCTGGTAAAAGAAATTTAAAATTTCAACACTGCTGGTTGCATGAATTCAAATGGTTGGATTACTCAGAAATAGAATTGGGTGCTTATTGTAAAATATGTATTATTTTTCCTTCTCCTAATGAATGTGTAGGAAAGGGTTCACATGAAGTTGCTGGTCGCTTGGTTTTACATAAATATGACCACTAGAAAATGCAAAAGAAGATTTTAATAATCATGAAAAAACTGACCATCATAAGTTTAATCAGTTACAAGAAAAAAGTGTCTTATCTATAAAAGAAAAAATACAATATCTATAGACTTGTAGTTCAATGAAACCAAAAAAAAAGGACATTTTGGAAAATCTTAAAAAAATACTTCCAATTATATATGTGGGCAACAAAGACTGACTTTGAGAGAGCATATTGATTATGGTATTGAATCTTTACAAACTGTTAAAGTTGATAATTCTAATGAAGATTATAAAATAATAAATTAAGGTAATTTTCGTACTCTTTTAAAGTTTAGAATTGATGCAGGTGATTGTGATTTGGAAAACCATCTAAATACTGCTTCCAAAAATGATACTTACATTAGTCCTATAGTACAGAATGAAATAATATCAAGTTGTAACAATATTATTTTAAAGAAACTAGTGAACAAAATTAATAATGTTGAATGTTTTGCTTTATTAGCAGATGAAACAATGGATACATCTACTAAGGAACAACTTTCAATTTGTAAAGATATTATTTTGATAATGACGAAAAAAAGATAAGAGAGGACTTTCTTCAATTTATACAAGTAAATGATGTCATTGGAAAAGGTCTAGCTGATACTATTTTAAAATATATCTTATGTTTTGGTATAAATCCTAAATTTATGATCGGGCAAGGTTACGACGGAGCTGCTGCTATGAGTGGACAGTTTAAAGGTGTATAAACTAGAATTCGTGAACTTTATCCACTAGCCTATTACATTCACTATAGCCCTCATTGCCTGAATTTGGTAATTTCTGATTCTTGTAATATTCCTGAAATTCGTAATACAATTGGTACCATGCAATCAATTTGTAACTTTTGGAGACCCGCAACGACTTAAGGTACTTCAAAAATGTATTAAAGATTTGTTTCCAAGTTCTAAAGCTAGCAGGCTGAAACAAATGTGTCTAACGCGTTGTGTACAGCGCCACAACGCTGTTATTTTATATGTAGAGATGCAGCTCCCTGTAGTCAATGCGTTAGAAATATTATCTAATAATTCGAATAGTATAGGATCTGTTGAAGATTGTTCTTGGATTTCTAGTAAAATATCATCTAAAGAAGATCAATTATGCTATTAAAAAATTACAATTGCAAGTTTCTCTTTATGTTTTAACTGAAGTTCTATCTATTAGTGTTGGTTTGAGGCGTAATTTGCAACTAGAAAATTCAGATTTAAAAACTGCATTAGATACTGTTTTATGTGTTGAGAATTTAATTCAACAATTTCGTTTGAACAGTGAAGATGAATTTATGATGTTATTTAAAACTATTAAGAAAACTTGTGAACAAATTGGTATTTTTTATTTTTCACTTCCTAGGAATATTAACTACCAACAATCTAGAAATAATGTTCCAGCTGAAAATGTTGAGCCGTACTGTTTACGGTCAATTTTGATACCATTTCTTGACATATTTTTGCTTCAGATTCGTGAACGACTCACATCACATAAAACTATACTTAACCAATTTTTCTTGTTTGATTCCTAAAACAAAATATCCAACAAAAGAAGAAGAAAAAAGTTTTCTCAATTTTCATGAAACATACTCATCTTTTTTTTAATAAAAAGTAAATTACTGACCGCTAAAGAATTCAAATTATGGTATACATTTGTGGCAAAAAATAAACTGTATCCAAAAATTTCTATGGATGCTCTTATTACATGTGATAAAATTGTATTTCCAACTTTTACTTATTATTAAAAATATTGGTAACATTACCCATTACTACTTCATCTGCAGAACACTCTTTCTCTACATTACGTCGCCTAAAAACATATCTTCATAATACAATAAGTGAGACGCGATTAAAAGGGTTAGTATTACTAAAGATCTATACAGATGTAAGTGTACTACCTGAAGAGGTCCTAAATGACTTTGTTAAATATTCTAATCGTAGATTAAATTTAAGACTGAGTCTATAATTTGTTTTAACCTGTTATTTAAAAATTGCTTATTGTAAGTATAAATAAATATAAAATTGATATTGTTTAATTTTTAAAACTGCATGCAGTTTGTTTAGTTTTTTTTTTAATTTGGGTTTATGGTATATATTTTATTAGAAAATACTCTATTTTATTACTAAAACATTGTTATAATATTATCAAATAAAGTATGAGTTAAAGCAAATATCAAAGTAGAAATTTGGGAAAAAAATTTTTGTGTTTTAATGTTGGTATAATTTACTAGTTTTGCTATAGAGTGGAATGGTATGGGGGGGGGGGGCGAAGCCCTCCACGGGTCTATGATAAACCTATATTGAAAACCCTAACCAAACTAAAATCCTGTGTACGTCACTGAACTGAAAAATTAATTTGTTCATATTATTATAGGCATATTATATGTAAGAGATATTCATTTATTTTATATTTTGCAATTGATAAAAAAAAAAATTATTGCCATTCATTACTACAGATTGTATACTGACCTACATTGTGAAGACATAAAATTTTTTCTTAATATAGAGATAGAGTACTATAATATTTAACTTATAAAGGGGCAGTATACCACGTTGTAGCTCAAAAGGTAAGAGCTGGACGCCCAAGGATATAATAGCAGTGGGGTCCTGCTGAAGAAAAAACGACAAATAAAACCTTATAATCACAAAAAAACGACAAATAAAACCTTATAATCACAAAAAAACTACCAGAAGAAACGTGTGGTTTTGAACTGTCAAAATAACCATCCAAGAACCAAGCAGAATTATAAAATTAATATATATTTATATATACAAGGTGTTCCGTACCGAAATCGTACTAAAGGCGAGTGGATAACTCGTGCAAACAAATAACTCGTTGTCCGTTTTTTGATATCTTAAAAATTAAAGTTTTTGACTTGTAGTTCTAAAAATAATTACTTGGAATAAAAATGAACTATTCTTCGTTAAAATATTATTCCTGTATTCAGAATAAAGTTTTGGAATAAAGGATAAAATATCAGTACTAATCATGCAAAATCTTTATTATGTATAAGTAAAATACAAAAATTTAATTTTTTTTAAATTGTTTAGTTATATATATTATAAAATAGATAATAATTTATTATTATAGTCGGCTGAACTTCCTAATATTAAAATTTTAACAAGAAATATCAAACAATTTTTCATGTTTCAAAATAATTTTTTTCACTTTAAATATTAGAGGTTTAAATGTAATTAAATTTAGATTTGTACTCTGCCCACTAATACACAAATTAATTTATGTTCTTACCTTACAGATATTCTACTTAAATGTTTGCCTTTTTCCTGAATACCTCTAAATCCAAGTATAATATTTATAATATTATGGCAAATATACAATGTTTAAGATTATTTTCACGTTCTTCAGATAAAACTATCAATCTGTATTTTATCATAATTACATGAAAATATGAGTATTTCATCTTTAACTCAATTCTATTATATTTTTAGGAATTTTAAATGAATTTACATATTTTGTCAATATAAAGCTGAAGTTATTGTAAAGATATATTAAAAATAATTAATTAAAGTTTATTACCTATATTTTTTTAATTAATAGAAAGCATCAATATAAATATATATATTAGTTATTATTTTGTAAATAGTTATTGTTTTATTATAAATATATTTTATAAAATGTTTATTTTGTTATTTTTATTTAATTAAACATTTACTTTAACTCTTTTAAGAATCCAGTACGTATATTTAACTTGTTCATTTTATTATCTAAGCCAATAGTTTTAAATACATTTTGATATGTACTAAGTAGTATTATATAAATGATTATAACTACATGATAGTATTACTATTGGTTATATTTAATAAGTACCTCCTACAGGATGCCAATAATGAGTTTACCATAATTAATATAATCATTTTTTGAATAATATATTTTTTTTTTGTCCACACAAATAAATACATATTGAATATATAATAAAGAATTGTCAATAACCTTAAATTGTTACTTATTAATAAAATGATTTTCTTATCGTTTTTCAACCCCACCACTATTACGTGAACTATCCTTCACTGGTATATATAGAACTAATTTATTATCATTATTTAAATTGTATAGTTAACAATAAATTATAATTATATTATAAATTATAATAAGTGATATGCACCTATTTTTCTATTTACCGTTCAATTTACAACCCTAACATGATGTTGTTGTAAAATTTTTCTGTTTTTAGTACTCAGTAGAGTTTATACATGTCTTTCAGAGAAAATTAAAATTCATCCGAAAGAGTTTACATATAACTTATAACATATAACATATAACTTAATACCCCACGCCACGAAAAAACGCAACCGGAGTGGACCATACGGCATTCAGTCAGCGCAGGTGCCACCAAAAAATAACCTCAAATGTTGCGTTAGGTTAGGCTAATCGCAAAACGTTACTACGTATACTCGCCGAGCGTTAAAGGGGTTCGAGTCAGTTATTTTTAAGTTATAATTATATATATTATATATTATTATTATATAGGAAATTTATCGTATATGATAAAATTTTAAATTCCGAATTTAATGCAAATAGAGAGGTTATTGAAGTTTATAAATTAATAAATAAACTCCTTTGGCTTGTTTCTTGTAGGTTAAATATAAATTGCAAGTGTGAAAATAATGAAAATAAGGCTGTATACCAAATCAATTTTTGATTAGAAAATTGTTTTCGTTGTGACAAAATTGTAAGACTTTGGCTACTCCAATTTTAATTCTGTAAAAAGCTTAAGTTCTTTGACATCAGGTTTTAATCTAGGCTTTTTCCGAAATATGAATTTCCGCTTTAAATTTACACAAGTTAAAAATGTTTAAAATATGGAAATATCAGGGGTTGAAACCGGTTTAAAGAGCGGTTTTTACGAAAAAATCGAAACCGCTCTTAATACCGATACCGTTCTTAGGAAAAATACGAAACCGAAACCGTTTTTACAAAATAATTAAAACCGCTCTTAACACCGAAACCGGTTTTAGGAAAAAATCGAAACCACTCTTTAAACCGAAACCGTTTTTCGAAAAAAATCGAAACCGCTCTTTAAACCGAAACCGTTTTTCGAAAAAAATCAAAACCGCTCTTGGGACCAAAACCGTTTTTCCAAAAAAATCGAAACCGCTCTTGGGACCAAAACCGTTTTTTCGAAAAAAATCGAAACCGCTCTTGGGACCAAAACCGTTCTTAGGAAAAAATCGAAACCGCTCTTTAAACCGAAACCGTTTTTCGAAAAAAATCAAAACCGCTCTTGGGACCAAAACCGTTTTTTCGAAAAAATCGAAACGGTTTCAACCCCTGGGAAATATTGTTTAATCATACTGAAGTAAAAAATTCATATTTTAAAACATGGAAAACATGTTAAAAAATCTTAAGCTTTTTACCAAAATTAAAATTGGACCAGTCTAAGTCTCACAATTGTGTCACTGCAAAAGGTCTACAAATTATGTTATTTTGTTCCACCTGAAGCGTGAAATCCGTTTTCGAACGAAAACTCGCCCGCCACGCGCAGATTTTAATTTTACAGCGATACCAAAAATAATCAAGTATACCACCGTATACTTGTATAATAATGGTTAATAAATATTCACGCTCTGTATACGAATGTAGCACTGTTCGACATGTTTCACTTTTGGGGGAATCTTAAGGGATGGATAACTACATTTTTGAAATAATCATATCGGCATTTTTTTGAAATAATAATTTTTAAAAAAGGTTACAGTATCTTAAACATACAAAAAAAAAATTGTATTTTGTACCTACATATCTATGTTTATTTACGTGATTTTTGTTTTGGTGCCGATCCGCATCGCTCCGACTTACCGACCTAGTGGATGCTCGCTGTACACCACGGTGAACAACAATTATTACAACAATAATACCGAGCGCTGGCTTTTTCGGTTATATAACTCACAATATGTTAACATAAATCATTAAAATTCACAAAACAGATAATAATTTTTACATACTATGTATGTATGTGGCTGACCGTGAAAAAAATTATTCGTGGTTGATGGCTGTGCAATTATATTGATAAAGTTAATATAATAAGCCCGTGATGGGTATATCACCATTTCAGGCCACAACAGCTGTTATATCTATAATCTGTCCAGCGAGAGAACATGCCGCGGGCCGATCAAAATCGATTCGTTTTCGGGAATCCCCGCGCATTATCCCGTTGCCGTATTCTCTATCAGCTGCCATCGGGGAGATCGGGTCGCTAGACAGGTGGAAATGGGACCTCGACGGTTGCTCGGTCATCAGTCTGCTTGCGCAGAAACGAGGCGTTTTCTCGCTGGACAGAGTATAGATATTTAGCCATGCCTTCAACCATATGGTCCATGGTTTCAACGTACATATTACGCACAGTGCACTTGTTTTTACTTAACAAATTGTTATCAGTTATTATACTTAAAATATGTTAATACTATTTTGCTTCTGGTATTCATATTATTACGAAAAAAGAGTTATTACACTCATAATGTACATGGTAACTGGTGGTCACTTGGTTTTTGTACACTGGGACTCGAAATATCATATGCGTTCTCTCGTGGCGCGGATTATAATTAACTTACTGTCATATTGTAAACCGTATATAATACGAATCCTAGTTTGCTCGTACTAATCAAAGCACACGATGACTTTAAGTTATCTTCGATGTATTTTACGCATATTTCCGGATTTGGTGCACCAGCCCGTATACGGTACACATCCATTGACAAGTCGCAGAAGACGAACCAACCACTTGACGTCCAGCAGCCCGATACAACGACCATATCAACCGGTAATTTGATCAAAGTTCTATCAGTATACACCGTCTTGCTTCCAAAGTACATAGTCCACAATTGAAGTTTACATTTCACGCTTCGTTCCGTCTGACTTAGATATACGACGTCATGATCCGAAACCGCTGAAAGACTATAAAAAAATCATACTTTTACTCATTAACAATAATAATCAAAAATCTCCATTACACTTCCCTCTTTAGTTAAATTTTTTATTTTGGGGAGGTATGCAAAGAGATCTAGGGGACATTTTAAACCGATTACTATTTTGATAAGAATAGTAACATTGTGAACACAATTTTAAGATCATATATTCCATAATATGATACTGATTATTGAGTCTTTGAGATTCTACTTAACAATTAGAAATTCATTACATATAGTCGTTACTCTGAACCCTTTTAATATTAATGCAATACATTATAATATTTGTATATTGAACTATTTAACTTTGTACATCATAATATAATATAAAAGTACAAATTATGTCATACTTAAATTAGATGCAAATATTAATTTACAATTATTAAAATATTAAGATAACAATAATTATTGGAACATGAATAATTAATTCGATGATTGCCGAAACATCACGTGTGGCATATTTTATCAAAAAGAGATATTAGTATAAAATACATACTAGTCATGTGTTTTTATGCATTAAGTGTAAAAACGTCTTTAGTTGTACTATTTTTATATCTAAAATTCCAATTGAATGATCTGGTTGAGAGTAAAAACGTCTTTAGACCATGACTGGTGTCATTTTTACACTCAACAGTAACTTCTGATCCACACACATGCTTATTTTGAAAACATATTTTGAAGATAAATAGTATATATAATTAATTAAATTTAATATTAATAATAATTTAATATATCCGATAACAATATAATGTTATCTGAGTATGGTATAGGTCATTAGGTTTATTATTATTACGTACTCTTTGTAGATATTTCAGTTTACAATTTAGTTAGTTTTTACACAGTGATTTCATTTTATTCTGACAATGGAGAATAGTATACTAGTTCGTAAGAAAGGTTTTAGAAATGAATCATCTTCTTCAAGAAATATAATTCAAATTGCAAAAATTGAAGGTAGGGAGCATATTAAATATTTGATATAAATATCAAATAATCACAGCCTAGAATATAGCTGTTACACTATATAATTGTTCAATGAAATGTAATAAAAGTGAAATTGATAAGAAATTTGTATTTGAACGTTTTTATAAAATTCCTAGTAAAAATTAGCATTTCTTCAAGGGTTAATAATAAAAGCAGTGACGGCTCGTGCTATTTTACACCAGAGCACGTGCACCAACTATAATTTTGAAAAATACAAAATATTATAAGGCATATATACATATGATTTATATTTATTGACCATAGTGACATTAGGTATATACGTTACTACCTTGCTGAATGTGTACCTATAGCCTATAGGTACAGTGTACGAATACACATATTATACAGGTTACCAACTTATGCCGCAACTGAGGTGTAGATTGCAATTGTAACAATTAACAACAGCGCTGATTTGCGCAGGGCGATGACTTCTGAGACGAATATTTACAATGGTGCACAATGAAATATGCTCCATTTGCGCATGCGCATTTGACTGTTTCATTTCCATTACTCCCATAATTCGTTTATTGGATGGTGGTGCATAAACGAGTTGTTTCGTCCACATGCGATGAATGAGTCTCTCACCTGCGACGCATAAATATCACGGCGACATGCACGAGTATAGTCTGTATACGGGTACGCAGTGGTATTTTTATTCTATCTTCACCGATATATATACCAATAATATATAAGATATAATAATCTAAGATAATCGTATCCTATAATTTATCATAATATCCTAATGTTTTATTCGTTTAGTTGACCTTTTTAGTTTATTAATTTCAAAACAATGTAGGTACCTATGTACTTTTATTAAAGTAAAAAAATATGTCTAGTGTGCAAGTGTGTTATTAAAATATAAAATTAAGTTTAAATGTTCAAAAAAATTCAGTTAGATTTCTCATTGGTTTTTTCACAAAACTACATTTTTCTTCATTGGAGCAAAAGTTCGCGATTAAAAATGAAGGTAGGCAAAAACCAAAATTAACTATTTATTTATTTAAAGTTTTTAACACCCCAAAGGGGTAATGAGTACAGTTATTAAAGTTTTACAAAATATTATACACCACCGATTTAGGTATTAGATATTTAAACAGAAAGAAAAAGAGAAAAAAAAATATATATGCAATTAGTGCATGTAAGTTTAACTACTATTCATTATTATACTTTTTAGTTTATATTGTGAATCAAAGGAAAATCAACATTTTGTACATTATTACATGTATCTAAAAGACGATACTCCGGACTATATTTAATTAAGTTTGTTGAGCATTATGGTCTTAAGAACGGGTGATTATTTCTTAAGTTAAGAATTGGAAGTTTAAAGTTAATTTTTCTTGGAAATTCTGGACAGGATAATTTACCATTTATTAGTTTATGAATAAATGCTATGTCGTTATATAACTTTCTAGAGGCCAATGGTTCTAGGCTACATTTTATACCTAAGATATCTATAGAGATATCCGTTCGACCCAATTTGTATGTCATCATTTTTAAAAAACGTCGTTGGATTTTATCGAGTTTGTCAATTAGGTTATTTTGTTTAAGATTCCAAATTACTGACGCAAATTCTAATATTGACCTGATAAAAGTGCAGTATAATACCTTAAGACAATTAATATTTTTGAATTCGGAACAATTTCTATTTATAAAACCGATGGCCCGTAGGGCTTTGCTATAAATAGCGTCAATAGGAGCATTGAATGTGAGATCAGAGTACAGTGTAACACCTAAATCACGCATAGTAGATGAAATTTGTAATTCAATATTGTTTATTTTATATGGAGATATAGTTTAATTTTTTTGACGGCTAAATGAGATATATTTACACTTAGATGGGTTAATTGAAAGACCGTTTTGGATACACCATTTCGAAAGTTCATACAAATCATTATGTAATTGGTTTGAGTCTTCAATTGAATTAATTGGTAGATAGATTTTCAGGTCATCGGCAAATAACAGGTATTTACATGATTTGAAGGTGGCTCCAATATCATTTATAAGTATAATGAACAAAAGAGGGGATAAGTGTGCGCCCTGAGGTACACCAGATGTAGCAATTACATGAATGGATAGATGTCCATTTATTTTGACGGAGAATGATCTATTAGATAAATAAGATGAGAACCATGATAATAATGGGTATCCTATACCGAGTTTTTTTAATTTTAATAGCAGGATACCGTGGTCAACTGAATCAAAAGCCTTTTTGAGATCTGTGTAAATTACGTCTACACGGCCACTTATTTTTACGATATCAATTAAATAAGAATAATATACGATTATATTAGTTTCTATTGACTTAGATTTGCGAAAACCATGTTATTCTTCTACTAAAGTATACTTAAATGATTCATATAACTTTGGTTCCATAAGTTTTTCTAAAAGTTTTGGCAAAGTACTTAACTTGCATATAGGTCGATAATTGTCAACTTCCGATTTAATACCGGCTTTCCAAAGTGGAGTTACAAAGCTTGATATCCATCTACTAGGAAAAACACCAGAGTTTAGAGATAGAGAGAATAAATAATGGATTGGGGTAGTTAATGAGTATCGACATGTTTTGATAAGTTGTTATTATAGAACCGTAATATATTTAATAAAAATATACAAAATAACAATAATTATTGTAAAATTTAACAGAAAATATTATATTACAATATTAAATTACTGTCCTTTAAATAGTATAATTTTGTTATACCAATTTCTTAGTGAATCTACCTCAGATATTTTTTTACAAAAATAATTAATTTTTCAAATTAAAATATGAATAAATTATTAATTTCATTAATAATATAGCATGATTAGTTTCAGGATCATAATCAAAATTATGAAATTGAATAGACTCAAATATTTTTAATTAGACACAAAGAAATTTAAAGTTATATTTACAACTAACATTTTATGGTCGGATTAATAAATACTTATATTTTTCAGTCTGCATGAATAATTAAATTAAATCAGATCTTGGGTACGATAAGCCACTTTTGTCATTCAAAAAATGATTTTAAATAATTTTTTTTTCCCGCAAAAAGGGCATTAACACAGATGTTACACTTTGTTTTAGTCTGATACTAATGGGTAACAAATCCACGTACGTGAAGTTGCCCCCCCCCCACTTTGTCCAAATGACTCCAAACTGGTATCAAAATTTAGCAACTAAATTGCAACTTTTTGCAACCTCAAAATAAAAATTTGCAATTGATTACTTTGGCCCTTATCGGTGTTTTAGTTAAAGGAGGCCAGCCCCCCTCCCCACTTTGTCCGATCGAATTTTTGTGAAATAAAAACTAATTTATTGAGCTTACTGTATATAAAAAACACATTAGGTGATAAAAACAGAGTATTGTTTTAATATCAATACATATATTTCCGACACTTAAAAATTTGTTGGTTATCAAAAAAAATAAATAAATAAGAACTAATAAAATTATATTCATAGGTATTAACATAGGCGTATGCAGACATTGCTGGAATGGAGAATTTTTGGTTAGTCGACTTCTAATATCTCATGAAATCAAATAAAATAACTATAATAAGTACCTAAATAATAAATACTAATAAATACTAATAATACAAAATTGAAAATAATTAAACATAGGTACAGTCCATGGACCCAATTAACATGTCAAACTCACTCTCGAATATCAAGATTAAAATCAATTTTTACTAAAAACATGTTGTTAAATTAACGCCATGTAATGTTAATTTTATAAATAATATAAGTTGAAACAATATTATACATTAATTGATGTAAAATAATTTACCTACCGCCAATTGGTAAAATAAATATATTTTGTTATTAACTTTTCTTTTTAAATTAATTAAAACCAATAATAAAATGACAGTTATAATATTATCGATACAACATCAACAATGGTAACCAACTTCAACTATTATTAATAGTTATATACCAGAACTTATGTAGATAGAAATTATTTTTAAATATAATAATATATTGTTGTAATACTATATTAATGTTAGTATTAATAGATGCCTTTAAATAATCAACCTATACAATTATTTATTATATTGTAGTTTATGCATAATGAACTATAAGATCAACATTCTTTTATTTCCAAACACTAAACATTTTTAATATTATTTTATCAAAATTTTTTATTTTTATAGAAAAAAAAATACATACTAGGTTTGTAAAAATATTTCAACCTTGTTTCGTAATCAAAAGCTTGTTTCAGTCTAAAATACTAAAATATAAGTAAATACTTAATAATACCTACATTACTTTTTAATATAAATAACTAAATGAGGGTTTTTTTTAGTATCTCCCCGATTTAATTTCGTGATTTTTTTTTGAAGATCATTATGTATTTCCCCCAACTTCCATTTATTCTTTTAATCATTGCTACATAATGACCAGTTCCATAGGAAACAATACCAGTAAATATAAATCTGAAAGCAAATAATTTATATGAAGTATTATTATTAATATAACTAATGTTACTAATTGAATACATATTTTATAACTAATACCTGTTATCATTTACATATTTAATGAAAATTGACGTAAGTTAGCATATGCTTCAGTTTCGATGAAGAGATGGTCCTGAACGAATCGTGTTGATGTCAATATCCCATTACATTTTTCCTCTGTACAACAGTAAGTAACTGGATGAATATATCTATTGAGCTCTGCATTCATATTCTTAAAGCCTTCATGAAATCTTAAGATGATTGTAGGGCTTGATAAACTTTATCTTTTTTCTTCTATAGCTGATGGAACATCATTTAAAAGTTTTAAAATAATATGAGTGATGTTACACCTAGCGTCTATAATTTTAGCATGTGTAATTCCATGAGACTCGTTAAAAATATTTTTTAAAATGTGAATTCGCTTCAAATACATAGTTTTTGAACAACCATTAATAGCCAAGTCCTTACAAAATTGCAATAAATCATTTTTTTTTTTTGAGTCAATGAAGTTTTTATACTTCATATTGTCAATATACGCCATAGTTATGATGGCTGCAATTGAATGAAAATGCAATTGAAAAAAACGGACAGGTATTTTTAAGTAAATACTTTTGTTTAGATATTTTTAGTGGAGTTAACATATTTCCATTTACAAGTAAACTGTTTAAATTTGTTCGTGTACATTTTTTTCTTAACATGTGTTCAATTTCTGGTACTGGATCCATATATGTCGTTAATCTTGGTCGTTTTTTCCTAATTATTTTTTCAGTAAGATCTACTTTGACTTGATTAGTCTCTCCTAATCCT
>JAIPRL010002850.1:0-53696 GCA_025469235.1 Pemphigus obesinymphae | reverse complement strand
TTTATCACGGACGTATATATATGTATATACCTATTATTATGTATAATGTACATACTCTGTGGTTATATAACTTTAAAATACGCATATTAATTACCTATATTCCGGCCAAGGAGAGAATGTCGGGAGAACAAAGAAAAATCGAAATTTTTTTTTCTATAATATAGATCTTGCGTACAATTTATAACTAAATACCATATTTTGAACTTTATTTATTTAATTAACGCCGTCCCCCTCCGTTCCACCTCACTTTAACCACTGTGTGTGCCACTAGTAATTTTACCGGATATCTTGACGCATTTTTGAATCCTATTCATTTATTCTAAACAACTCTCCTTGAGGATTTGAGAACAATAATTAAAAAGTGATATCAAAATAAAACATATATATATGTACATATAGTTGTCCAATTTATGTATCGTATATAATGGATTATTGGGCATGTATTATATAAGTTATGTGGAAAAAGTTATGACTTATCAGAAAATCGATTGCGGATTAAGATTTGTATTATGATTATCGAAATTAATTAGGTTATATTTTTACGTCTACAGAACTGAATAATAGGATGGTAGGGAAGAGTGAAGATTGTGGTAAGTTAATGAAACAGGTAAGGCGACGAAACGATTTTATTTGATAAGAATTACATTTAATATCGAATCATATAAAAAATTAACTTTAAGTATAGGTAGTGTGGGGAACAACTTACTTTCCGATTTTGAAGTTATTTTTAGAACAATTGTTTAAAGTTATTGCCTAAAATTTGCCGTTTTATTATCATGTTTTTTTCAAATATACGGTTTAATAAATTTTTTCAACCATTGGTGCATGTTTTATAAGTTAATATTCATAAATAAATAAGACTTGAAATTTTTTTTTTTTTTTGGTGGGAGGGGGCAAAATGATAAGCGTAAGTTGACAATATTAGCAACTTACCTCTAAAACATTGCATTTAAATTATTACAGTTTTTAATTGTTAAATATATACTTTAATTATAGCATAGTCTCAAAAATGTTGGTTATTTGATATAAAAATATAATAATTAATAAAAACAGAAAAATATAATATCTTGCCATCTTAATCGAAAATCATAAATTGGTTTTATTTTATCAATAATTATTTATAAATAATTTACTGTTGATTATCTTATTGTACTGAGTACAGTGAATGTTCTATAAACAACTATACCCCATAAGAATGTCAACTTATTTAAATATGAGATCAAAGGGCAAATTAAACTTTTATTTAAATTTCAATTTAGAGTATTAAATGTCTAAATACCAGAGCAATAAATTGTTATCTGTTAATTTTTATAAATATGATATGCATAAAATAACGTAGATAGAAAAATGTATCGAGACACAACTATACACTCAGATCTCTGATAGTAATTTCTTTGTTAAATGCAATCATTTTTCTCTTATAGACAAGGTATCTCATAAAGTTCTTTTTTATATGCTCTTATTTTTCAATGAAGCATATATTGGATGATTTCCAAACCATGAAACGCACGAATATTCTAAAGTAGGATGAATAAAAGATCAGAATATTACAGTACTGGCATTTTTTAGCTTCTTTAATAAACACTATATTTTCTGGGGGTTTAGGCAGATACTTTCAATATGAGAAGAGAACAGACAGTTAAATTGAAACAAATTTCCGATGTTCAATACAAAACTTATGAAATCTATCTATAATTACACATTAAACGTACCGGAAACAACTGAATTTTTTTGTTTGGCCAAGAATTTATATATGAACAGTTCTATAACTGCGATTTGGTCTTGGTACACTGTTTGATTTATTGTCATTTTTCTACGCATATGGATGATTCAAATCTTAAATATTTAATTTTTTTACGAAATAAATACTTATTTTAAATAAATTTTGTAAATTTATTTTAAGTATTTTTTAAGTGTATACGTGATTTTTGTCAAAAAATTATAAAATATCTTTAAGGTTTCGGGACCATCGGACTTTCAACATCCCTCCTGGAGTTATTAGTAGTCCATGTATAGAAAAAATATAAATTAGGTACTCGAGTTTATCGAAGACTATTTTACTTTTGTTCACATAGCATGAAAATCGATGTTAATTAAATTAAAATCTGACATAAAGTCATAACCAACTAAATAGGTATAGTAGACATGACTTTAAATCTGTCTACAAAAAATCATAAATTTTCCAATAATAATAATAATAATAATATTACGGTTGATCATATTATTCATGTTGTACCACATAATATATAGAATATGATCAAAGGAAATACCTAAAATAATTTAATTAATTTTTTTATAAATAATACTATACTATAAAGGTACATTGAGTACAGACATCGTGCAATATTGTAAACGTACTCTAAAAACAAGTGAACGTTTTGAAGTATAATTCGATTAAATACGATATAATTACTGTATAAAATTATTATATATACTGTTTATAAAAGGTATAAGTAGGAGAACGTAATGCTAATAAATTTCGAGTCTATGAGAAGGGTAATAAAATTATATGACAGTAAATATTTGATCTAACTACAGAGTGCACTACTATATTTATGTAAAAGTAAAATACACAAGAAAATCACGTGTTATTTACCTTCAATATTGCTTATATTTAGAATTATAATAGTGTATTAGTTTATGTTTATGCCTGTCAACAATGTAGCCATTGTTTTGCGTAAGACAGATTGTAGAGAAAGGAAAAATAAATTGTGTTTGGTATTTATTGATCTACAGAAGGCGTATGGTAGGGTTTCTAGGGAGATCTGTAAGTGGGCACTAATGAAGAAAGGACTATATGTGAACGTACTTGAAGACATATATAAAAGGGCGAGTACAAGAGTGAGAAGTTTATGTGGAAAAACTGAGAATTCTAGGGTCAAAGAAGTACCTTACGGCTTGGCTTTGAGTTCTTACTTATTTTCCTTGGTAATGGATAAAAAAAAAAGATATACAATGTGAGGTATCATGGTATCATGCTCTATAATTTTCAGATACTATAATGCTAATAGAAGAGAGTCCTAAAGAAGTAAATGGTAGTCTTGATGAGTGGAGGAAAGCTCTTAAAAATAAAGTACTTAGGATTAGTAGGGGTAAAACAGAATATAAAGAGTATGATTTTGGAAAAGGGAACACAGAAAGAATAGGGAAATGCAAGAAATAAAGCCGATTATGGATGTAAAAAGTTGAGGAGTTCAAGTATTTAGGATCCGTTGTATAGAGATAGAAGATTTAGAGAAGATATAAAACACAGATTTAAGTGTGGATGGATGAGGTGAAAAGAAGCGCCAGATAATTTGACTTAAGAGTCCCCATTAAATGAAATTAGGTGAAACCTACAATGATTTATGAAACAGAATGTTGGGCAGTAGATAGGAAGATAGAATAGACAATGAGTGAAGCAGAAATTAGAATATTAAGGTAAATGAGTGGAGTGACTATAGAAGACAAAAAAGTTGATGGAACGAAGGGGAGAGAAAGGCTGAAAAAGAGGTGAGAGATGTAATGGCGAGTGATATGATAAAGGTTGGTGTGAATGAATATTAGGCGAGAGATAGAGTTAAGTGGAAGTGTAGGACTAACATTTCCAACCTCAAATAGTTGGAGAATGAAAGAGAAGTAGAAAAAGAGAAGAAGAAGTCTGATTAGTGTTAAAAACAGAAATACCTATATGATGTTTACGGACGATTTTTAAATACAAGTATTTGTATTTTGACATTTTCATTTAAAAATTAAAAAGTCACGTTGGTTATTATAGATCGTGTTTTATATTTTAAGCTCCGTATATTTTTATATTCGTAGATAAACAGTTCATAAATACAGCCAGTTATACAGCTCTAAGCTCAGTTCCTTCCAGTTATAGTCTAGACCAAACATTTTCGTAGTTAACAGTTTGGAAACGGCCCGACTAGTATATCAAAGAGATGATTCCAATTACAAACCATAAGCGTAAAATTGGGAAGTTGAGAAAGGTCGATGCCCCCCTAGTATGACTTGAAAGTGGCATGTTATGTTGGAACCTCTTCGAAATATTTCTTCTTCTCCTTCGCCTTCTCTCCCAACTATTTGGGGTCGGTCACCCTAGTCCTACACTTCCACTTAACTCTATCTCCCACATCTTCTTCACTTACTCCCACCTTCCTCATATCACTCGCCATCACATCCCCCCATCTTTTTTTCGGTCTTCCTCTCCCCCTCTTACCAACAACATGTATTTCCCTTATTAATCTTACTGCCTCAGTCTCTTCCCTCCTTAATACATGCCCGAGCCATCTTAACCTATTCTCTCTCATTTTGTCTACTATCGAAGCTACCCCTATACTACGTCTGATATACTCATTCCTTATTTTATCCTCTCTAGTAACTCCACTCATCCACCTTAACATTCTCATCTCAGAGACATTCATTCTCTGTTCTATCTTTCTATCTACTGCCCAACATTCTGTTCCATACATCATTGCAGGTCTCACCACTGCCTTATAAAATTTACCTTTTATCCTAATAGGAATTCTTTTATCACACAGAATACCTGACGCTTTTCTCCACTTCATCCATCCACACTTAATCCTGTGTTTCATATCCTACTCGAAACCCCTATCTTTCTGTACAACGGACCCTAAATACTTGAACCTCTCTACTTCTCCCACCACATCAACACTTAACTTTATTTCTAGCCTTTTCATATTCCCTCTGTGTCCCTTTTCACCAAAATCATACTTTATATATTCTGTTTTACTCCTACTAATCCTTAGTTCTTTACTTTCCAGAGCTTCCCTCAACTCTTCAAGTCTTTAATTCTGAGCAAAATTCGGTATTATTTTTCGATTTAGATGTAACAATTTTCTATTTTTTTTTTCTTTTTGTAGATTATCTTTAAGATTTATAAAACAACTGGGGAAATCAAATAATGACCTCTTTAAAGTACTAACTAAAACTAAACCGTACCAGAAAGCTATTTATCGAAAACTCCTACTCTTTTATTATACCCAAAAAAGTGTATATTCATAATATGTACAATATTGTACATATACAAAAAAATATAATCTTGACTTTTTTTTATAAATTTCCAACAAATGGTTTAAACATTTCAATTTTATTACGTAAATATTATGTTACAGTTAATATTTGGTGCACATTTTAAGTCTCGGACATTAGTGTTTTCCGATTTTAAACTAATTTTGTTATATTTTTTCGCCCAACAAATCTAGTGGAAACATCGACAAATGATTAATTAAAATGAACTTTCTATTAAAAAATCATTTTACTCCAAAACTTTTACTCGACTCTTTTTATCTGTATGTTAGTTTCTAGAAAAAATAAATATGAACAAAAAAAAATATGTTATTGTAATACAAATAAATTCAATATCTATGTAATTGACAAGTATGTTACCTATATTTATTATTCATTAAAAGTGTTTTTATTTTGATTAAATTATTTACATAAAATATTGAAAATTTTTCAAGTTGCTTATTTTGTTCAGTACTTGATAAAATAGATTAGAATCTAAATAAAATTGAACAAAATATCAATTAACAAGACCCAACTTGAATAATTTCTTAGATACAAAAATATTTATGAATTTATTTTAAAAATTTACCTTAAATACAGAGATATCTATTAATATGACCAACCTTAGAAAAAAATATAATGAGTTTACAAAACTATTTAATTGTTCATTAAATGTTTTTAAAGTTTTTAATGTTATAGGTATATTCATTGAAATTATTTTTTCCTTGAGATCAAATTCTTTTTTATTTGCATCTCTATTATCCGATACTTTTTTATCAACAGCTAAATTTATAGTACATAAAAATTTTTTTTATAATAGTTTTAATAAGTCTTATGCAATTTAAATATTTAAAACCATTATTATATTTCCTATTACAATTACCTACTCTAAGAACTGCTTTTATTTCAACCTAACTATGATGCACACATGTACATATTTAATTTGAAAGTAGACACCTAATATATTTTTCAACAATTATATTAGTATATGGTTCTCTTTATTTTTATGTATTTATTCATTTATGTTATAAAAAAATAATGCGGTGGATTTTAATATCCATATAAAAGTTTCGTGTAGGAACCAGGTACCAATATTGAATAAATTTAAAAATATGTTATTTCTATATTATTCTTAAATTTTCGAGTATCTTATAAAGCTATCAGTCGTGTAGAAAATCGATGCCCACTTTTAGGTACTCACATAAATTCGATACTTAGTAAATGTCTCTCCATGGCACATTTTGGAAATGATCCAAATTTAAATATTAATCGAAGACCCTTTTCAACGATGGATGAACTAGAGTTAAATCATCAATTGACAACGCTAATTTAAATAATGTCCGCGACAGTGATAATAAAATGTGCTAAAATATTGAGTGCAGTAATATTGATATTTATTTGTATAAATTAATCTAAATAAAAATGTCATTATATGTTATCGTATCTAGATAAATAATATATGAATTATCTTTAGTACTATATCTAAGATAATTAATAATTGTATTATCTAGATAAATTTATGTTAATAATTTTTTATATAAGTACATTTTTTTAAATCGCGAATAACTAAATAACATTATTAATATTAATATAGTTATGTATAGTACACTGAAGCTCCACTCAAAATCTTTTTTATAAATACAATGAGTTATTGCTTTCAAATGCAATACATCTACTAAGAGTATCCTATCCGATAATCGAAATGCTTTCATAACCTACTACAACCAACAAGGGAATAAGTGCACTATTTTTAAAACTGATATTACCTATTATTCCATATTAATGATTGTGAGTTAATACATCCTACCTATATTATTACTTTATATTTTAAATTAGAAATAAAAAAATTATATTATTATAAAACGTTAAATGGTGTTTTTTAAATTTTATTGTTTGAATCAATTTTTCATTAAGTCTATAAATAAAATTTAAAATGTGTGTAATGTAATATATGTTTAAACTATTTATTTAAAAAAAATTATCTGTGTTTACCTAGACAAATTATAAATACATTATTTATTATCATAAATCTAGATACATTTTACTTTAACCATCTTTATCTTTATCTAGATAAAAAAAAGCACATATTTGAGCTCAACACTGACTGAGAAAAATTAGTATGGAGGACAAGTGGGTATGAAAATGTATTTGGTATATATTTTTAGGGATAGAGTTGTTTATTACGTGACGTAACAAATAAATCATGTAATTAGAATACTTTATGTAATTAAATTCTAGTATTAAATTATACGCAGTAGCGTATCCAAAGAGTCTAGTGAGAATTTTTGGGTAAAGAGCTATCTGATAGAAAATTCGTTCTAGTTCGTACTTACTTCAAATAGGCATTTTTCAAATTATCCATTTATTCCATTCGTCCTGTTTGTAGGTTTTAAGAATAGATCTAATAAATAAGATTTTTGCGTTCAGTATTCTGTTGGTTTCAGAGTTCGACGAATTTGATTTTTCTCTTGAATTTATCAGAGGATCTCATCTGGGAGGTCGTTACCCGTTTTCTTCTTGGTCTGTTTGAAAGTACTGTTATTTATAACTATATATATACATATATATAATATATATATTGAAATTGAAGTTTTCTATTGCTATGCCTATGTCTAAAGTATTAAAGGTATTTGGGTTGTTATCCAAATTTTTTTGTACTCTGTGTACTTGAGTTTGCTGTAGATGGATTGTTGAGAAGGTTATATCGTACATTATTCGTTGAATTTTTTTCCAGTTTATTTGTCTACCTATTTTTGGCGGGGATAATGATATTGGGCTAGATGAAATCTTAATCATAACCGGGTTATGATTGGATGAAAATTCGTTTAGGTTGAAGACCTGCACGTATAGCGGTATGCAAACCAAGCTAATGTCTAATACGTCCGGTCTGTACCTCGGCGAACATGGGAAATGAGTTGGCTTGTCTGTGGCTAATACGACATAATATAGTCATTGGTTTAGACGTGATCATACAGAGTGTTACCTGCCCCGATGATAGAGTAACTATTTCACAGGGAGTGTTTTGGATTTAAGTCATTCGCCGTGATGGACCAGTCCGTACTTGCCGTCAGGATATTCAGGTCTTAAGGAATTAGAATAGCATTTGAAGGTTTGTAGACGGCAGTTATGAGAATTTCAATATTGTTGGCTTTAATTAAGATTGATGTAGATTGCATCAAAATATATATATATATCTTGATGTAATTAATTAAATTAAATTAATTAAATTATGTAAGATATATAGATGACATGTAGGTTTTTAAGATTACGTGCTTATGGACTAAACGGTGGTGAGTAAAGATTGTCGTACCTCCATGGGCTATTGAACCGCATTTTGGTACGAGATCGTTTCTGTAAGTGAGTAGTTCGGGAGCCTGAGTTTTGAAGTTGGTAGGAGGTTCGTTTTATTTAATAAGATTATGTCAGTTACCTACTGGTTTGTTTGCAGCTCATTTATTTTGTTAGTAATACCGTTTGAATTCCGATGGACAATTATTAAGTTTTCCATTACATTTAGATAATATTTGGATGAAGGAGTTAAAAATTAAATAGATGTTACAAAATCTGTTTTCGCGATGATATATTAGTGGATTTTTAAGCATTTCTAAGAGTACTTAAAATATAAAAACTAAAAATATTTTAATATATTTTAATAGTACTTTATGGGTATAACTTTTCGTTGACGTAGTGTAACCACGATATTTATCAAAACCCATGTTTACATAAAATAAAATAAATTGATTTAAAAGTACCTAGCTTTTGAGTTAAAAGTTATTTATTTGTAAATCAGTAGAAAACAATATTTCAGAGATAAGCTTATAGGGATGTGACACATTACTTTAATATTATACCCCTCAATATCGTATCCATACAAAAAAACATTTTTTATTGGTTGTAAGCTTTTTGTTTTACAAAGATGTATTTTATTTTTTATTTGTGTATGTACATTGTACACTTATATAATACATTTTCGGACAGTCGAGTAGGAGTTATTGGATAACGATGTTTTTTGACAGTAATTCATTCTGATTGGGACTTTAAATAGGTAATTTTACAATTATAATTTCCTTAAAAATCTATCTTTTATAACGGAGAATGGAAAAATAACGACTAAAGTTGCAATGCACCACCTACCTACCTATTTTTTTTTTTTTTTTTTTTTTTTATTATATTAAATATGAACTTTACATGGAATCGTTTTTAGAATGCAATGATATATATATATATATATATATATATAATTCATTTAAAATCTAAAATAATAATAAAATACTTTTATTCTGCCGGAGAGCCGAAGGGACTATGGGCCAACTTCCATTGCCCATATGTATGTCTGAACAGTTTTTCTGTTTACAGTTAATTTTCATAAGAGTTGTTGAAAAACAAAACTCAATATCATTTAATTGTTAACTGTTATAAGTTCTTCGTTACTGCATAGCCTATTATAATATTATTATAATAGGTATAGGTATTTAATAATATAATATATATATAAGCGTAATGCACGACTCGACAAATTATGAAATTGTCGTGCGCTCGTCGTCCACGCACATATACACGACGATAATACCTATATAGGTATAGTATAATAATAATAATAATAATTTATAGGTACATATTATTGTATATTATTGTGCACACCGTACGGCGACGGGGGCTCAAAATGGAAAATAATATACTATATACGAAAAGAATAAATAAAAAAATAAATAAATAATAAAATTAGCATTTTATTATTAAGCGGATGAATATTATCTGGGGTTTTACAAGCATAATTATCATATTAATATATACGACGGCCAGAGAACAATATCGCCATACCGTTTTAAATGTGTATGTAATATACGCAATACGTATATATATATATATAACTATATATATATATATAACTATATATATATATATATATATATTATGCATTAAATAAAAAAATAAAAATATATACAAATGTTTGAGTACGGGGGACTTTTTTTTTTTTGTTTTTTTTTTTTTATTATCACTATCACTATTATCGTCGGATAAACGAGCTCGTGTTATTATTGACTATTATAATAATCTAGATTTAGCATCATTGCCCTTTTATTACGACGTGTACAACACTGCAGCACAATAACATATACGCGGTAGCAGGCCGTGCACAACGGATCGAAAACCGATTTCCAACATAATATATTATTGCTATTATTATTATTATTATTATTATTATTGTTTTACTCGCGACGAACGACGACTGCAGCGTTTCTCGCGATGACGATATTTCACCGGTGTCGTCCATACACATTGTTCCAAAGACACTTCGGGAATGCTGAGAAAAAAAAAAAAAACGTTTGATCGAAATCCAAGCTGTGCCCGTCTATTTCGTTTGCGTAGCTGTCGATACACAACGGCGTGTCAAGTTTCGTTATCAGTAGCCGTAATATTTCTGAAATTTAAGGGAAGTCAAAATCTTATAACCCCTTGGACGTCGAGAGTTCGATGTATTCCATTATTATTATTATTATTATTATTATTATTATTATATATCGAGGACGGGTAATGTTAATGAAATAACTAACTAGATAAAGTTAAGTTTATAAGTACATTTTTTTTTTTTTTTTTTTAATAGTTAAAAATTAACGAACTAATGATTAATTAATTAGTTAAAGTTAAAAACAGATTTTAGTTAAGAGGATGATACACATCCGATGATTGCAACATTTGCAATTATTGCGACGATTCAATTTTTATAAAGTTTTCCAAAAAAAAAAAAAGAAAAGCCAACATTTTAACAATATTAAATTATATTATAAAAGTGATTTAAAGTATTCATGTGTCAGTACCATTTTTATTGTTGTGTTATCACGATATTTGTTAAAAATCATATTCACACTCTATAACTACAACATCGCTCTTTGTTATTACACAGTCGAATTCTATCAAAAAAAAAAATAAAAATGAGAATATTTACTGTATTTGAGTGTAAAGTTTATCTCCATACGTTTATTTGAATACTCAAAATCCGTGATTGAAAATTGTGAAATTTTAAAATTGTAAAATTTAAAAAAACCATAAAAAATGTTCATATTGAATTTGGCATAGCATATATCTTATATCATAATAGTCTTTCATATTTTGTATTAATTTTGTCTCTGTGCAATTACTAAGAGAGAAGTTGTAGTTATTGCTATCTTAAACTTATCATGATAAGGTATTATAAATACTCAATATTTAACATAGGTACTATTATTTTGAAGTAAATACATCATACTCTACAATGCTCACTATAGGAACTATAATATGTACAGACGTATAATATTACATTATTATAATATACATTATATACATTACTAACGTATACTTATTATAGCTATAGTAGCTACCTACATTAAATATAAAATTAAAATGCATATTATAATATGATATAATAATATTATATTATTATAAAATAATAATAATTAAATTACTTAACTTTGTACAAAAAAAATAATTAGATAATAACATATATGTTCACGGATATCTTAACTGCATAATCTGATAAGTGTACAATTCCTAAAATTAACTTGTTAAGCTAATACTAAATTTATTTTAACCTATAAACTGGCTAGTTCATACCCATTCCTGTTATACATGCACAATTTCTTTCAAAATTAATGAAATCTCCGAAGAAAAAAAACATTTATTGAAAGCCACTATATAGTCTCCACGTGCAATCTGTCAATATAATTTAGAGTGCTGTAGCGATGTCAGTAGCGTAATTTCTGAATTTTGGGTCCAGTGAAGTATTTACAACATCAAAAAACATTGATAAATCGTCCAAATTATTCATTCATTTTGTGCACAAAGCATTATTATTCTTATATTCAGACCAGTGGGGTATCATAAAAACCCTACTCTCCCGCCAATACAAACAATTTAAAAAGTTCCACTTTAAGTTTTAACAAACATATTTATTTGATCGAAAAATGCATTTATATTCTTATATATTTTTAAAATTATTTTCGCAGCTCTTGTTAAATTTTATTTTTATTCGCCTCAGAGATTTCACTGGCGGGTGAAATCAATAAATTGTTACTTTAATCTGTATCTCCCCAACTGCTTGTTATAACATAAATCGCGAACAACTTTATTGAAGATCGTATAATTTACAGAATAAATTGGCCTAGAATTGATTTTTGTAATATAAAAATTCCCAATATCAAAATTAATACAAATAATTTACGTTTATGTTCGTCGTAAACATGACGGTATCAAATTTATTACACTCAACGGTACGGTCTATTCGTTGTCATTTATATTGTAACTCTGATTTAAAAATCGTAAAATTTTAGTGTTTTAATAAAATAATCAAAACAAAAAAATAATAGTATAAAAAGTTATAACATGCTTAATTGATATTAAAATCAATCTTAAATAGTTAATATAGTCGTAGGTTTCAACATATTAGTATAGAAACTTTATATCCCCATTGTGATCGTCCGTCTGTTCTATTGAATCACTGGTACACATTATTGTTGATTTAATGGTCGACCGTTATAAAAAATATTTAGTAAGTCTTATCGTTACTGGGGAGATCAATACCTGGTAATACTATCTTTACACGTCTATTCTTACAATTCGTTTCCGTGGTTAAAATTACAAATATTTAAAATGTTTTCACTCCATTTGTTGTTGAAAAAAAAGTATATTAGGCTAAACAAATTATTTAAAAAAATTTACGTTTTTTTTTCATATTGTTTCTATTAATTAACAATAGGCATATGTATATAAATCTACAAGTAACTCAACACCAAAATAAAAATAAAATAAAAATAGGCATATATGTATAGAATTTAGAACGTTTGTTGAGTGGTGCTTTCCTAATTAATTTTTTTCAGGTAATTTTAATATAAAGCATATTAAGTATAATGCATATAATATAATAGATATATATTTATATATAATATATTATATAAAAAACATAACTTTCGATATGATGTTCCAATTTATGAGGGACTGTTATTTTTATAGTACCCTATACTTAGAAAATATAGTAAATAAAAGAAATTTTCTACATAAATCATGAAAATCAAGCATAAACGACGGTCCTGAGTTTCGTTGAAATTTGTCTACGGAGACAGTTAATTTTCATCAATCTGTCTAATTAAGAAAATTAAATAATTTAACTTTATTGACCGCATATACCTACTCTAAAAGTTGTGCACAAAACAAAACTAACGTTGTACACACAAGAAACATACCTTCCGACACTATTTTTCAAGGCAGAGGGAGCAAGAATATATTGGGATTATGACAAAGGTATTTGCTACATAAAACAGTTTCACAAATTAGATGACGTCACTATTTCAATGTTGGAGCTGTCGTTTTCCTTAGCCTACTATAGGTTTGTCAAACTGACTCTGAAAATCAATCGCAAAATAATGCCGTAACGTAGCCAAAAATCAAGGATGTGATTATTGATTAAATTTTCCTAAGTAAGTGGATCGTGAACGTGTACTTACTATTTTCGTTGCATAACCATTACCACCGGGGTTAACATTAATTTATCCAAAATTAAAAATAACCCATCATCAGGATAATAATTTTGCCGTTGCCCATAGCCCGTAATGTATATATACGTATACGCGTATTTACTTTAAAGTTTTACATGGTCTCGGGCACGTGGGAGGCTGCTGCAGGTCGTTAACGCGATGAAGACTTTTGACGAGGGCATTCGATTATTTCCCCCCCCCCTCTGCACGTTATCGGCGGCGGTCGCGGGTTTCGACCGATTTTTTCGCGAAAAAGTTTCCTTTTTTTCCGCCTCAGTTCGCGAACGGCTCGCCTTGGGGGCTCATTTGCCGGGAGGTTTGTGTACGTGGATGATTATATATACCTCGCCGGGCACCGGCACCGTATACAACGAGAGAGAGAGAGAGTGAGAGCGAGACTAGACCGGACTAGATGATACTACTATAGTTTTTCTACAGCATCAGTGCCGTGTATATATGGACCGATGATCACGATGACCATAGGGTGGTATATAGCGGGTGCACGTGTATGTGTGATACAAAAGAGGGTTTTTGGTAAAAGTCCGAGCAATCAACACGCACACACGTGAACGATGGGGGGAGGGGGATAGGGATCGCCTTAAAGCGGATGGAAAAGTTTTCGCTTAAATGATGTCCAGTCGGATTAAATGAAAAGGTTCTGGCATCGGTCCGAGAACTAATAGAGTGGCCCCGCTCGCGATCCCAGCGGGTTTTAATTATGACTTCTTTTTTCCCTCTTCTCTCCGTCGCCCCCACTCCCGTCACACCCCTCGCGAAGACGAAATGATCGAGCAATTTCTTCCGTTTATATACTTTCCGAACCCATCCGTCCCTGCCTCGCCCCTGCCACACAGGTAGACATAGGTGGTGTACACTGCCCTCCCGTGCCGACTAACCGCTGCCAAATGGCCGAAAGCAATCAACGGACGTGCCGTCGACGAGCGCCCGCGAAACACCATCACGGTCGCCGCCAGCGCGAAACGCGTATAGACGTCAATATAAATATGCGTGTCTACTCATGATGAGCACACAATGAACACCGTTTAGGCACCGCGTACGTGTTCCGCGCACGGGTACAGTATATTTTCGTACACTAGCTGTCATATATTATCATACGGTAAATACGATTGGACGTGTATACGGGCCTGGGCAATGGCGTGGTCCACTTAAAAACGACCAGAAGTTAAAACCGAACCGCAACGACCCCTGACAGCCATTACACCAGAGTCCAAAATACATAGTTTTTCGTACTCTAAAAATTTTAGCATGTTATCACCCTTCCCCTATCAGCGGCATCATTTTTTAGTTGTTTCATTAGGGACGGAGGTTATGTTTTAATCAGCTCATCAGAAAATCAAAATCAAAAATGTTCCTCTATGTTATTAAAACTTATATATTCATAATAAATAGGTACGTTGTTTTAGTTGTGTGTTTAACATTTTTTTGAGTTATTTCATATTTAACACACAAATAGGCTATTTATACAATTATCAAAGATGATATACAGTCGTAGCCAGATAACGGCGCGATAACGGAAAACCACGGGTTCTCCGTATTTGTATGCTATTACCTACCGAATATATCATAACATTTTAAAACTGATTTTTTTTTCAGTTTCCATATCTCACAATATATATTTTAATAATACATATAATAAAATATTAATTTTGTCATTGTCAGTCGAAGTCGTTTATTTTTATACATTTACGATAAAAAAAACTTGGTGTGGCGCGCCACGCGGTCGAAACACACCGCGACTGGTTTGGGCTACACTTACAGAAAAGCGCCGCCGCTGATTTATCTGGTGATGACTGTAATTATATTAGGATACAAATGTAAATTGAAATACAAGTTTATAAGTGAGTGAAGCGATCTGTTTTTTTTTTCTGATTATAAAAATTTCTTTATCATTTTTTAAATATAGGTTAGCCTGTAATAACTGTTATCGTATTACTTAACACTTTTTAGTATTTTAGATTTCACTGATGATACATCTTGGAATTTTTTTATAAATATATTTAAATAATATAATAATTTAATAAAAAAATGTAAAATTAAAAACAAATTCCATAATATAGAGAATAGAGCCATTACAGACTTAACATTTCGTATTACACAAAGTATGTCGTACTGCATACAATTTTAGTTTATTGTAGTGCATTAAACTATACTAAATTCTGTACATATTTATACTACCCATGTCAATATTATAATTATTATATTTAATACAGTCGAGTTACATTAACAAAATTGAGTTCGAAAAATACACCGAGTATATATATATATATAGTTAATGCTATCACACTGGATGATAGTACAGTCAAAGTGATGTAAAGTTACGGTAATAATCTTTTTGGAGAATATTATTTAAAATGAAGATTATTGCTAATAATTATCAAGAAAATGATACGAAATCCAGATATAGTGGCCAGTAGACACTTCACATGTTATATTATATCTTCATATCAAAAATATATTGAATTAATGGTAAATTACTAACATTTATATTCAATATATATATAATAACATTATATTAAATTATTAACTTCAATATAACGGTCTTTATTATTTTATTCCATGTATAAAATACAATTATTTTATACTCGTCGCAACAACATAATATAGAAATGAATAATAATGATGGAATTCATGGTGTGGAGTGTCTGTCCATAATTTGTGTTATCACTTACCATTAATGATAGTATAACCAAACTATGCACATTATCAGATACATTATATTGCATTCTGTTTGAAATATATAACAAATTATTATGTTGTTTTAATATAAATTTAGTTCTTATGTGTTAACCATTTCTGACCCGATATCCTCTCGGGACATTCTTACTGAATATTTCAACTATCGCATTTATTATTATAAAATATTACAGATTAAAAAAAACATAATATCAATTACATAATTATTTTCACATAAATATAACATCATAATGAACTTCTGAATCAAATGTCTGATTATTGTTGATAACAATAATTAATATTTATTTTTAGTGGAAGATTCGATTTTAAAAGGCAATACTTTGTGAGAGTATTCTCCGGTAATAATCTTCACTAAGCAGAGAGCTTGCTGATGATATTTATCTCAATTGATAATAGTAAGTATATAGATAATTATTTTAGATTTTGATCATAGCGAATTATGTTTACTTTAATTTTATTTTTTGTAAGTAAATTTTCGACCAGAAAGAATCGAGAAGAAGCTTTGCCGTTATTATGATATCTGTGGGAAATTGGATCTAGATGGTATCCTATGCTTATTATTTTTCTATTTTTCCTGTAGTTTCTTTAAGAAAAAAGGAAAACTTCCTTCTATACAGTCTATTTAGATATACACTGTGTACGTACGTATATGGTATATGAATCAATGCTGGGCATAAATGAGTTAATAATTAAAGTAAAAGTTAAGTTAATTTTAACTTTTAACTTAACTTTCTATATTTGTTTTTTGTTAACTTAACTTATTTTTGGCTGGATTAACTTTTAATTAACGGGTTACTTTTCATTAAAACTGAATTAAGTTAGTTTTGAAATAATTCATACATTTTGATTTCATATTGACATATTGTGTCTATTATCAAAATGGTTAAATAAAAATAAAGTTGCTTTTGTCGTTTCTAATAATTCTTAAATTATAAGAATAATTTATTTTCCAAAAATATAAATAAAACATAAATAACTATATGTTATAATTTATATAATAATCTCCTTATAATAGAAATTGAGGAATATATTAGATTTTCTACCAACAAACAATATTTAGGCAGGTAATTTGCAATGAGAAATTTCAATTTGTTAGAATTTTGAAAAAAATTATAGGTACCTACTAATTGAATATTTTTATGAATCTATTTGTTATTAATTTTAATAATTATTATTATAAATTACATTGTAGTATTTTTAATAATATTATGTCAATGATTATTAACAATTTTAAAATGTTTTAAGTTAAAAATAACAATATTTCCAAAAAAATAATAGATACTCAATTATACCTGTATATCTCAAATATTATATTGACTCATACAAAAATAAAAATTAACTTAACTTAAGTTAATAAGTTATTTTTTCTTATATTAACTTAACTTAATTGTTAAGAAATAAAATAACTATTTACTCTAAACTTTTAAAATTGTTTTCTATTAACTTAACTTAGTTAATAAAAAAATCATTGACTATTATCAACTATACGGTGTATAGGTACTGACATATTAGATTAAAGCGATTAAAATTGCCCAATATTATTATTATGTGGTTTAAATTTGTTGGCTACTATAGTGCGATTTCTGAATTATTGTAATTTAACAAAATGTGTATCTAGGTAAAATATAATTTTTATTTTGATAATGGATATACATATACTGAAAGAATATAATATAATATAATATAGTGACATTATAAAATTTAAAAATTTTTAACTGTAATATGCATATATAGGTATATATCATACCGAGCTTCGATTAAAATCGTTTTTATAGAATGAAAAGATTTATCATTGCTTTCAAATTCAATATATCCATTATCAATATCCTACCCAACACTCTATCGAAGTGTTTCCACCCCCTAATGACCGACTTTTTTATAATGCTTTTTTGCATTTTTAAATGCTTCGTTAATATACCTTACCATACTATACTGTAGTGTTTAAATATAGTCTAAAATATCTAAAAAAAAAAAAAAATAGATAAATATAGATAAATTAATTGTAGCTAAAACATATATAGTTAGCGATGGATACTGTCGAGTATAATTTATTTATTGTCCCCGTGTAAATACGACACAAAATATGTGTTTCCGTTAATTATTTTTAGTACCATTTTTTTCCCTCTGCCTCCCTCCTACTACCATGGTCTACACCATCTGTAGTCACTGAATTCTCATCCCTAAATTAATTCATTATACAAATTATTACGTTCAACGGGTCGAAAAGTTTAACAAGGTATTAAAATGCATGTTCTCGGGACATAAATTATTCACTATTTTCCAAACCAAAATACAACGTTAGTCTATATGAAAGTACTTTGTGTTAAACTTCAAATAGTTTAAACTACACATAGAAATAAAATGTGTATATTTGTACATAATGCCAAAGGCGAGTTAATTTTTATCGTAAAATGAGTACGTATTATTATTATAGATGTAATGTATTTAATAATATGTTTTCGATGTGTTTTTCTTATTTGAAATTAATCTTCTTTTTATGCTGTGTATTGTATCAATATCAACTCCCGTTTGTGATTGTATTTTTTTAGTTTGAACTTTTCTAATTTCTGTTTACCTTAAATGTTCTATTGTATCTTTCAAATTTATATAACTCATTTTTCTTATTTTTTCTTATGTCTCAATATCATTTGTTTCCAGTACCAAGTTCTTCATTTCTGTAAATCCACAATTTTGACACAATTTTCTTATTTCTGTTAAGAAATTTTCAAACGATTCAACATCTCGTTATTATCTTTGTGTTTATAAAACACAAATCTTGTAAGTAATACTTGTTATTTCAAATGTATTGTAAGCTTCCAGTGCTTATTTACCGAATAAATTTATCAAAATTCCAATTTTTCTTTCATTATTCCTTTTATCTAACCCATTTTCTAATAAACAAATCTCAGATGATTTTATTTTAAATCGTTTCCAGTTTTCACTTAGATTTATAGTACAAAATAGTATAAATATATGAACTAATTAGTTAAATTTAAAAAAAAAAAATATATATATATATATATATATTGATCGGAAAAAATTGTATATCGGTAGAATGAATGTTATCAAATGTATTTTGCAAGTTTCGTACATTTTTACAAAGATCGGAAATAATATTAAATATTATATAATGTGTACTAAAACTTAGTAAAATAATTAAATATATTAGAATTATTATTACTTTTATTATAATTATGACTTTAAAGTAAACATCAAAATTCATGAAAAATATTTAAACCCTATATTAAGTATACTTTTAAATACTTCTTACTCAGCCCAAAAATATCATAAAAAATATTATTAGAATATTATTTAATTTTCATGGAATATTTTAAGAAGATTTTTGTTATCCTTGCTATACAGGATGCTAAATTCAGATATTATTGGTGAGTCATCATCAGTGAGAAGCATTTGAGAACTGAAAACCACATACGGGGTTATACATTTCTTTTTTGGCAGAGAAGCCGAATTTTCATATTTAAAAATCTGATTTTCAAAATTCTTAATGAATTCAATATTTAATAAAATTATATAATAAATTAATATAAATAATGACCTAGTGAAAACTGCAAGTATAAAAGTATCTCAAATAATTATTATAAATGCATTTGCATAACATGTATTATATAATACATAATGCTCGCAAAAACTGTCGGCTCTTCTATTCTATCAAAAAATAAATAAAATAAAAATGTGATAAAATTCATAATGAATAATAATAATAAAACATTACTATTTATTATACCTAATAAATTAAAAAAATCATCATATTTTCTACACTATAGTATTATAAACTAAACGTCAAAAATATTTTTAAACATTTTAATTATAATAATCAAAATTCCTAAACATTTTACCAGGTTGAAATGAAAATTTACTCAAATTTTACCATTCCTTTTTTAGTTAAAATAAAATTTCATTTTTATTATCTGTAGAAGATTTATCGTATTGATACTCGTATCAAATAATGATAATTATGGTTAATATTATTACCACTATTATCGCTTTTTAGTTGTGCCATCATTCGTTCCGTTTCCATTATATCTAACAGTTTAATTCCATGATTTAATGAAAACTCCAAAATTTTCTTCATAGCTTGTGATGTTCTTCATTATTGTGTTACTCATTAGATGGAAATATTGAAGAGGCGATGAAATTCAACTTTAAGAGGACGTTACACCATCCGTTATTTGGCCGTAAACTTATTTTACGCTTGATAACCTATTCAAAGAGTATTTATGTTAGAATCATGAATTTATTTGCAATATATAAAAAGAATTTGATCTGAGATGTAATGGTCTTTTTTATAACCCTTATCCATAATTTTGATTAAATAAATGAAAAAACACAAAAAAAGACGAATGTTAATAAACAAATAAAAATACAAACACTATGACACAGATAAAGTTCTCTTATAAGTAGGTAATGCAAAAAAAAAAATTACATGATTCTAAAATTAATAGTGTTTGAATACGGTTATCCTGCGTTTTCACAAAATAAATTATCGTTATCATAAAACAATAAATATGGTACTGATACAAGTCTATTTTTAAATTGATTCATTTGATTTTAAATTTTCCTAAAATTAAAACCATTTAAAATCGATGGTGTGACGCTCTCTTAGAAATTAATTTAAACTTAAGGTGTTAAACTTTATCAATTTATGGATATTTACTAGTGTACGTTGATCTAAAATGGAAAAAATATTGATGTCCATGTTTATTATATCAATCATTGATTTATCTGATTTACATAAATGTTTTGTTTTTTTTTTTTAAATTAATTTAATTAATAGAAACGTTTAGTGTTACTAACTAATTTTTTGATTTCTCTGTCTTTCAAAATTTTGCACTTTTAAAGCGTGGTACAGGACGGACAATAATTCTGGTGCATACTAGTCGGTGTTCAGATGCAGCACGATTTAATAATATTATATTATAGATACCAAGTACCGACTACCGGGTATGTGGTTTATTAAACACAGCGGCGGTGATAATAGCCCATTGGCCGTCGGAGATCCTATCGATAAGGACGGGAAACTTATGGCGCGCAGGCGACTGTTGACGTGTGTCGGCGTGCGCGCGCGCACGCGCGCTCACATACGCGAACAGCGGGCAGGCATCTTGCAGTTGTGTGCAAGAAAAACGGCAATGCAGTGGGTAGAGGAGGTAAACGACGAGTGGGAAAAAAAAGAGGAAAACAAAACAAAACTCCGTGGACCTATCTCTATGTGTAGAATAAATGCAGTGTACGTGTGCTTATATGAGTGTATATTTTGAATTTGTGTATGTATATTATGTATATGTGTATGTTTAACTGTGTATATCCGTGCCCGTGTGTGCGTGCGTTTTATTTATTGCGCTCCGTGTCGCGTTTGAAAGATTTGTGCTCGGATCTTCGCTGTCGCCTAAATCACTCGGCCTGCAGGTCTCTCCCACCCCCGTGCGCACGTCACAGAATTCTCTTTTCCCTCCCCGCGCACGTGGCGTACGACTTCTCGACGGGGGCCCAGTTTAAACGTGGCCCTCCCGCCCATCACCCACTCGTCTCCCTTACGAGCCCACTGCGTTGCCGTTCCACCACTGCCACTGCCACCGCCACTTACCACGCCATTACCGCTGTACCACTACCGCTGTACCACTAACCACTATCCTACACTCGCGCATAACCTTTTTATCTCGATCTGCTGTTGACGTCCTCTCGTCGCCGCCGCCACCGTCTTTTTTTCCCGCGCGACTCATCGTCGTCTCCTCCTCTTCCCATGCAGTCTTATATTATCCCACTATAGTTTAATTGTATCGCGATATCTTTGTTTGGGCGAATATGGTCGTTTCTCCGCCATTTTACATATATACAATGTAAACATATTATATTTATATACAGTAGGTAATAAAAGAACAAAAAAAAAAGAAAAAAAAACATTAGTGACGGGTTTACAAGCGCATATTATACTATTATTATATCAGTTTGTATGTACTCACCGCAATGTGTCCTGTGAACCAAACCTGACCGGCCGATTACCATGTATACCGCCATTATGGTAGGCCGGTTCGATGGAGTATACAAACGGCCGTCAAAGAAGACATTGACGGGCGGCACTGGCTCGTGTCCGTATAATTAATATTGGTTGTCGCCACAAGAACACCGTGACATTGTTATTAGCTGTTGGTAAAACTCCGACTACACAAGCTCGTTTTTCTTGCAGGAGAGATTACTAAACTACACCAAAACTTCATTATATCTCTTATGTCGACCTTTTGATCGAGTTCTTTCGAGGTTTTCCCATCGTCATTCAACTATCTATAAATTTACAAACAAAAATAGCTGCTGCTTCTTGCTCGGACCTTCCAAATACACACATCAAGTTATTATTGACAAGAGTCAAAAACTGAATAATACAGATGCACGGATCATAATCAACGCAATTCCAACAAAATCACTATTTTCAAAAACAAAATAATAACAATAAAGTTTTACAAAATTAAAACGTCTATGAAATTTAACAAAAAAAATACGTAATCTAAGTGATATCATATCTGGTATATCAGTGTATATTTGGTATTTGTGTTGTTAGGCTAACATTAACATACTGTAGAAAATTCTATGAAAGGTACCTTTCATAGAATTCTTGTAAAAGTAGTGCTTTTTAATAGAAAAGTCATATTTCTTTTAAAGTATATTTTATTCATTTAAATACTCAATATTTCTGTATAATATAAGATCAGCTCGATTTTACATGTAAATATGCTGGTAAATCATGAATCACTATATCCACCACCACCAAATTTAGCAAAGTGGCGCCCAATAGGCTCAAACCTATGGCACCGAGATTATGAGTCTTGTGCTCTTAGGTATGTAAATTATCAACGATATTATTATTTCATTTAACTTTTGGTAAACGAAAAATTGGTACGGTGCATGTATTTTGAACAATTGAAACGTAAAAGGTGGAATATTGATACAACATACTTAATATTTTATTTCAGCGATTCAAAAAATCCTCTAAACTTAAACGGTATTTAATTTAAATTTAACCTATAATGTACTCAGTGATGTACAGATAATGATTATTATGATTTTCAAATTAAACTGCCCGAGAGAGCGAATAAGTTTTAATAGAAGGTAGAACGCGATTCCGTAAGTTTATTGTCCGGATGTACCTTTTTATGAAACGATTCTATATGGTATTTTAACGTAACATTGCCACGATGAAACGATTACAAAACGAATGTAACAATATCTTTTATCAGAAAGTTACCAAATATACCAACAATAAGATGTGCAAAAGTACGTCTTTCGGTCGCATCTAAATCGGGCTGAGTAACTCGCTTGCTTGGCTCACTCGTACCGTTTAATTCGAAAATATGCCCCGATTTGCTGTGAAATACCACGCCGAGTAAGTAACAGACGCCAGTTTAAATTAAATGCGGATTAGGTGTACTTCTGTCGGTCGCACGTATAATTTTACAACGTTGCACCCGATTTCATACGGAATCCCGTCTGTTTTCGAATGAACAATGCACGTACGGAATAGTATATATTATTCTCATAAAGGTAAAACGTACGGAATCGTATTCTTACCATATATCTAATAGGTTTATTGGTGTGAATGAAAATAGCCTTAAACCGTATATGATATTCGGGATATATGCATGAACTATATATACTACATAGCGTATAGTATAGGTCGAGCAACACTGATTATTATAATAACCGTACCAATATTCCACGTCCACAAACAAGCGATTTTCCTACCATCAATATTATTTTGAAAAGCGTATCGATTGTAATAATTACAGAACATAAAATATAGAAAACATACAACTGTGTTAATATTTTGAAAACTCGTTTTGGATTTTCGGTATTAGATTTTCATCTCGGCTTTTATCACACAATCGAAAAGCGAAAACTCTGTGAAATACTCGGTCTGCCGGGGGCAGGTCATTTTTCGAATAACTCCATACATTATAATATTAAAATGATCATATGCGTTTGCGATATAAACAATGGCGGAGACGAAAATATAGAGATGGGGCGCGCCATAAATTTGGTGTAAACGCGACAGACAAATTGCGCCGATGACGTGATTGGCTGGCGCCACCGCAGTCGTCCCACGTGATCAACTCTTAAATCAAAATCAACTTCCTGGCCGTACGCCGTCGCCGTTGCGGCAAACTGTCAAAACTGCGCTGATTTATACCAACATAACTCGTCTTTAACCCTGACAAGGCCCCGAGACTTTCCCCGCTCGCCCTCACCGCATTCCCGGGCACCGTCACGGAAACGCCATAAAAGAGATGAAGACAAACCCTTCCGCCCGGCTCGTCGCCCCTGCTTACACATAGTATAATAATAACGAGACGAGATTTCGTATAATATACGAAAACAAAAACCCGCACCACCTAAGTGTCCCGAATTCGCAGACGGATATTTTTGTTTTATATATCAACCATTCCATCCAGTTTGATATTTAAACCACTCAAAAAAAAAAAAAAAAAAAAAAAAGGAGGGCGATAATAAAAATACTTTTAAAAAAACCAAATATGGGCTTGAAAATTGAAAACGAATCTTTATTAAACTTTTCCACTCGGCTGTTTAAATATATTTTCCGTTAACTAAATTAAAACTAAATTAAATTAACTATAGCTTAAGCTCTCGTCGTATTAACTTACATTTTACGGTTATTTTTAAAATCAACATCTGTGCATGATTAATTGTTGGTAGAAGGTACACAATTGTCGAGAGTCAGTATAATATAATATACTTATCTTTTAATCGAAATTCAAGTATAATATAATCAACATTTTATATTTAGTTAAATTTTAATAATCGTCGATAGTATTAGATAGTATTTATAATTTTTATTTTGATTTCAAACAGAGTTATATACTTTTAGGGTTTTAAACAGTTTAGATATCTTATATGCCCTTCTTTGTGTCCGTCCATAATTTATTACAATTGTCAATTTGATTACTAAGGAGATGGATATTGTTTGTTTTATTTTATCTTTTTAGATTTTCGTTTGAAATACGTTTAGAAACCGGAAATTCAGTACTCTCTCAGAGTGGGCTTTACTTATTCGTTTTTTATATTAACTTTAAGCTATACGAAAATTGACTTTTTACTTATGGATTTTGATTTCACTTATATTATTCATATAAATTTCTTAATATATTATTATGTAATTAAAAAACGAAACAAATATACTATCTATTGGTCAACAATTTAATTAATTTACATAAAATATATATTTTAGTGTAGTTAACGAGTTTTTAAATATTATTGAGTAGTTGAATTCTTAATCTGAATGCTCAGTATAACGAATGTGTTGGTTTTTGAACAATTGTATTAGGGTCATCCGGTTAAATAATAAATTGGAAATACAATACGTAAAATTATGTAATAACTGTATATAATTCTACTCTTTTACCCTTTTTGAGAGTTCAATTGTTAAAATATAGTAATAAAATAAATAAATTAGTTTCAAACGGTTCTAATATAATATAGATTAAAATAATAATATAATTTATGGAATGCATATAGAACAAAAAAAATTATAATTTAATATTAGATTCTAGGAGGGTCCAAATATATTACGGGCCTAAGGGTAGATCCACTACTAAATATGAACAATGAACATTGTAAAAATTTTAGTTTAATTTTTGAAGATGCTAATTATTATATTTCTATAACATACAGACCAGAGAGAAGACTTATCATCCCATCTTCTATAGCCTAATAAATTTTAATACTACAAAATCAACATTTTTAAGATTTAAACAAACCATGTTAGGTTTATATTTCCATTTCAAAAAATACACGTAAAAAAAAAAGTAACTAAATAGTTTTGAGTTATGACAGAATGTTAATTAAATTAATAGATTTATGTGTCTGTAATTTGAGGTACATTTTAAAATTATTTTTTATTCATCAATAAGTTATATTAATTAGTAATGATTAATTAATATTTTATAAAAATAAAATAATATTTAGGAGTAGGGGTATAGAACTAATGCAGTGCAAAAATTTCAAATTTTAGAATTCTAATATGAAATAAGGTAAACTATGATATTAATTTTAACATATTAAATTCTTATTAAATGTATTAAATACGGGTGAATTGAATACTGAATTCATAATATTATATCTTTATCCTATATTTGAATAATGCACATATAATTTAATTTACTGACCAATAAATGTATTAATTTTTTTATGCAATTATTAAGTTAATAGATATAAATAAAAACCCTGAAGATGAAATCATTGTTTTCGAAATACGTATTTGTTAAATATAAACAAATTATTTTGTAGAAATTGGGTTTTTATTTAAATCTATAAATAATTCTACAAGTAACTTAACACCAAAATATTAAGTTAATATAATTATAAGTTAAAATAAATTTTTAAATATTTAAACATTAAATCGCTTATTAATCAAAAATAAATACGAATCTTAAGAAATAACAATGTGTTTATGTATGTAAAATTAACATATATTATAAAAAATAAAATAAAATATGCTGAGAATATTAAAAAAATATACTTATTTTAATTAATTATTAGCGAAAACTAGTATCCATCAGGTCACAAATAAACAGTGTTGGGCAAGTTACTTTAAAAATATAACTAAGTTACGATACTAGTTACAAAGTTAAAAGGTAACTAAATTACTTTTTTGTTACCTGAATACAAAATTAATAGCGTTACATTACATTTTTAATTCAAACTAACTGGGTACAATGACGTTACTTTCAACGTTTTAAAATATACAAAAATGAAAATAATAAAATAAAATGCAAAAATATCTATATTCATTTTTGATAATCGTTAGTACGACTATTATGAAATAGAAGTATCATGCCTTCTCTTCCTACATATTATAAAATCATACGAAGGTTAAAATATTTACTTCTCGCAAGAAGTCAATATTAGACGAATTTAGCAGAATGAGTTAAATTTTTTATTTATAAAAATGTAACGCGTTATTTTACAAAGTTGTTTACAAATAACTAATATAGTTACATTTACTTTACTACAAAAATTAAAGAACCCAATTACTATAAACGTTACGTTACTACCCAAAACTCCAAATGAATAATAAAAAAACCAAAAAGGAATACAAAAAAATATAAAAATGAATAAACATAATACATATAGAATACCTTTATACTAATAATAAGAAACAAATTATATTAAACAATGACTAGTATCATAGATACATTAAACAGCTTTTAGAAAATTATGTTTCGTTGTTGTTTTTATTAATATTTTATTGTATTTTATATTATTTTATTGTTCATTATATGTATTGGTAAATATCATTGACTTTAAAATTTGTTTGTATATTTAAAATATTATTAAAACCATTTTGTTTTACTTCGTTATAAATGAGTAATTCAATGTTGAATTAAGGTAGATATTTTTTAAATTATTTAGTATTTTGTAAATCATTTTCTATATTGAAATGAAAACTTTGATTAAATTCTAAGACGTGCTTAGAAAACTTAGATTTAGGAGAATATTTTTTTAATTTCATTTCAGAATTATATATATGTTTTTTATATGGAATATTGAAACTTCTATTAGTTTTTTCAATTTAGGTAACATCGATTATAGCTACATATATAAGTCTATAAAGGTCATAATAATCATAATTGATGTGCATTTCTTTTTTCCATTTTTAGATTTATTATTTATAGTTTCAATTGAATTATTATAAGTTTTAATGGCAATTTTTACATTATTAAATATAAGCAAATTTACCTCATAAAAAGTTATGGTACCTATTGCGTAGAACAATAATTAATCGAGTTAATACTAGGTAGGTACTATTAATGGGATTATGTAATCAATTTAATTTTAATTTTTTTGATCGTGTTTATATTTTTAATGATTTTATTTTTAATTCCTATGTCACAAACTATATTAAATTCATTTTCATAGTTAGATTTATTTAGGGGAACACGTTCCACATAATTTATATAATATGGAATTAAAATATGAATTTTTTTTTGAAAATGGATAGTTAAAATAATTCTAAATTATTGTATCAGTTAGAGTGGATTTTCTATGTATATAGTTAAATTGAATTTTTTGTTAGAGATATTTATTATAAGATCTAAGAAGTTAATTTTATTATCATTCCTTATTAATTTTGTAAATAGAATGTTAAATTGTATTAAATTGTAAATGGTTTTTAATTATATTAACCATAATTTCTATGTATCTATTTGTACCTTTATATAGCATAAAAGTGTCATTGACATGTCTAAAATAAGCTTTTGTGTATTGATTATATATTTTATGGTTTAAAATGTAAATCGATTCATAATAATTTATCATGTATATTTCAGAAGTTCTTCTACCGGTCGTGCAATTTTTTTCATATTTGGTCACGTAGGATAAAAATTTTCCAAAACATATAAATTTTTTTTTATAATAATCTTTTTATTTATTAATAATTATACATTCTATTTGAAATGCATTTACCTCTTTTTAATACATTTTTTGTGTTTTTTTAGATTTTATTTTATTATTATAACTATTTTAGACAAATTACATAGGTACCTATATATATAAAATTTTTATTTTTTTTTGAAAACTATTATTTTAGGTATTATTTTTATATATACTAGATTTATAACATTTCTTTACAGCAATTTAGACGAATTTTTACAAAGTGATCACGGTATATAAGTTTTGCACAATTGGTGCATACTTTTGTAGTCTTTCGATCCTTATTTCTGTCACAAAATGTACATCTCCCTGATTGTTGAAACCATGAAACTCTTCTGTAAATATTACAGTAAATCCGTATTTTACCATTTTAGTTTTTTATTTTTGATTTTGATAATGATTAGATGGTGGAGCGATATTCTATAGCCTCCTTCATCAATTCTTGAGATAAAGATTTCAAAAAATCAAGACGTGTTGTTTTATTTTGTGGGTAGTTTTCCTGGTAAATTATTTGAGCATTGCCATCTCCGATATTTAGCATAGAATAAAATATCTGTCAATGACCAGCGGAAACTTTTTCTAGCTGCTGAATAATTTTCCGTCATGCGATTCATATTGTCAACGGCTTCTTTGGTAGCATTATGTAAAGTAATTATTTTCAGCTTTCTTGCTTCATTCCGATTGCCTTATCAAAATGCATTGTTATAAAAGAATTAAAACGATTTTTTTTTTTTTTTAGGCATGTACCTACGAAACCAAATAAAAACTGATAACGCAATCCCCCGGGCCCGTCGAAACCGAATTATGATTATCAGAAAATAAAATATTATCTCATATTATTATACAATTTTAATTTAATTATAATTTTTAAGTGAATCGTGATCTGAAACTTCTATTCGGTTATAAAAATCAACCCACATTTCCTCGTCACTAGATTTATCTTACATCTTGTGAATAGGCCTACGATTATATCCATCCATGTTTTATAACGGAAAAAAAAAATAATACTTTGTCGCTTGGGGTAAATATTTTTCAAACACGACACCATCAACTTTAGCGGACGGTTGGAAGTAACGGATTCACTAAAACAAGTTTTGGTTGACTCATAAATTTAGTTAAGCAAATATGAAACGATAAATAAATAAAATGAATAAAGAACATTATCTAGTGCCCTACAGAATTGTTTTCTTTATATGTGCATTTAAACTCGTTTCATGGGTCGTTTCAAAACGAACTTTTTTGATTTTTTTTTTTTTTTTTTAATAAATATAACTCAAATAGTTGGGAGAGAAGGCGAAGGAGAAGAAGAAATAAATATAACTCAAAATATTTAAATATTGTAAAAAAGGCAACGTATGGCACTAGATAATGTTGTTATCTAAAATTTGTTTCTGGTTTCATATTATTGAATTGTATGTAAATTAATTATTATAAATGAGAAATACCAGTAATATTTTTTCTTGTTTTCGGTGACATCCACTTAATGTGCATATAAAATTTGAAATTTTCTCAGAAACAACAATAATAAAAAAAGACATAATGCATAAAATTAAAATACTGAGTATTTTTTAATATAATTTGTTATTAATTATTATTTCTTAAACGGATAAAAATATCAGTTACATAACAAAAGTAAATCATTAAATAACTTAGTTTTTAATGAATTTACATAAATATCCTGTAGGCTCGTCTATAATTAAATAAAGAACGGTAGCAATTTTTTCTTTAGGTACCATCTGATTAACCTGTGATCAGGTTCACGGTAATGCGTGAAAATCACGAGATCCATGTGCGCGTATATATACGTATCTATACTAAATGTCAAATGGTTTATCGCTACACGTTTAATGACTCGGAACTCGTTATTTTTCTATTTCTTTTTCATTTTCTATTTTTTTTTTTTCGGCCAAAGAGATTGATTGTAATATAAATTATACGTTCAAGTCTTGCGTGCTTATGTTATATATAATCGCACAGCGTAAACAATATATACATGTATATATATATATATATATATATATATATATATATATATATATGCGGACACACGCGGTAAGTATGCAATAGTTAGATCAATGTAGATAATAATGTAAACGTTACATTCCGACGAAATACTGTTTGGATTACAAAAATTTTTATTTATTATTATTTTTTTTTTAAAGTACGGTTTGGACTCGGAACAGCCATTCCGATACAATACACCGTCGGGGTCTGTAGGAGACAATGGTGTTCTCGAGAATTAAAATTTCAAGACAATGCGAACGCCGCAAACAATAATGTATAGTTAGGTAAGTACCTATCTTTACTGTCAGTCCACCATGATGATAATATGTTATAAAGTAACATAGGTACACGTTTTATAAATATCTCGGGAACTTTTATATATAGGAATCAATATTTAACAAATTTGTCCGCCATTATTGTTGGTGCTAGGTGAAATTAAACGAAATTAATATAAACGCAAGTATAAATATTCGAAAACATTTTAAAACTGAAACCATTCAACTAGGTGACTACTATACATAAATTGGTTGGTGACTGTTGGCTGGGCAAGTTAACGAATTTTTTTACTCGTTGGGTTAAGTTAGTTTATACAAATTCCGATAAGTTAAATTCAATGTTACTAATATATTTTCTTATTAATTTTTATGATAGTATTAGAAGTAACCTTTGAAAAAAAATAACATAACTTAGTTAAAAGTTAAACATTTTCTAATGAGCAATAAAAAAAATTTTAAAATACCACCCTGCAAATGCTATAATACCTACCTGTATTTATATTTTTATATTCATACTTAAATTAATATTAAACAGAAACTACATACCACTTTAATATATTTTTATATTGGATAAACACAATTAATAAAATATAAACATCAACACGAAAATATCTACAGTTTCTACGTTTCGACGCAAAAACTATACCTACTGAATAGTGTCGCATGATCCAAAAAAAATAAAATTTACTACCATTTACTTCGTGAACCCGTCCTAACGTCGGTTTATCAAAAATGTAAATTTCCAAAAACAGCAATATTGGGTACATGACGTCTATCTAAATATTATAAAAATAAAGCGAAGATAAAGAGAGTTACAAACCACAGTGATATTATAGTTTTATTATAATTCTATTTATATAAAGTATAAACAATAATAAATCTAAATAGTAGAATTAGTGTAATTACATATTCTAAAAAGTAAAAACCTCATTCAGAATATGTAACTTAATTTAGATACTTTTGTGTAAAGTTAACTTGAAATTGACATGTTGAGTTTTCAAAAAAAGGAACTTATTAAATTAAAAGTTAATTTAAGAAAATAAAATAAAAAGTTAAGTAGGTAACTTAATAAAAATTCACTTAACTTTTTAACTTAATTTTGACTTTTAACTCGATAAAGTCCAGGCTTGCTTAAATTTATTATATAATTATTGATGGCTAGGTTAATAGTCAAAAATCAAAACCGCGTTTTGTGTCAAAATACATTTGTTTACATAAATTAACACGAAAATGAATATCGCATTTATGTGCCCTAAAATGGTCTCTGAGTAGTAGAAGATTTCATAATTTATATCTAACAAAAATACAGTAACTGATTAATATTATTTACATCAGGTAAAATTAAATTATACCAAGAATTTTTTTAGTATGATGAAGTTTTATTTAATTATATTAATACATACACATGAGAGTAAATATGAGTATGAAAAAGTTGCGTTACGTTATATATGTATTACGTAACTTTTTCATAATCATATTTTTTTTTATATACATTGTAAATTACTAATACAATTAGTGATTATTAATTTTAACCAAATTTGATAATTTTCAAATAAGTGTAAATTTATTTACAATTTGGTGTAGATTGTGTTTCAATATAATAGGATAAGTGAAATGGTTATTTGAATGTTTAAACCTTAAAATTCTCTGGAACCATTCACAAGGAAAATACGGTTGAAAATTACAAACTAGAATTGTAACCAGTCAATAAATCTATCATTTGTTACATTTACATTATTTTACCATAAGGATATATGTAAATAATATTAGATTAATATACATATACCTATATATATTTAATATATTATTTTGTCAATTTAACAGAAAATTGTTAAATTTATAATTACTATAATATCACTGCAAAAAAATTATATAACTTTGATAGTAAATACTTACCTATATATTATATTTAAAATAACAATATCCTTCTAATAGTTAATTATATATATAAATGACAAATTATTTTCTAAACATTTTACTTTATATGGTAATAGATAATAAAAATGTTTATAATTAGAAAATTCATCGAACAAAATATTTATCATCTGCATAGTGATGATTATATTATTGATTGAATTGATATTTAAATGGATTTTACCAATGTTTTTTTTTCAGTTAAACTAAATCCGCTACGAGCTCTATAAATCCAAAATCTAGCTACTGCATCTATGATACGTAAGTTTTACATAAGTTCCGAACCAATGGTTCATGGGAAAATACCAACATTTTCAGTGTATAGTAGAACATTTCATGTTTTATAATATTTTTCTTGATATATACGTAATAGGTACATCAAATAAATGAAATTTTATTGAATAATTCGACAAAACATATACAAAACAAATTTTTAAACATTTCCAAACGTTAACCTTTTATTTCTAGCAAATTTGAAGAAAATCGAACTAATTTAATCCAGTTCCTATGGCGATTTTTTTAACGTGCTTAAATTTTATAGAATATATAAAATTAAAATAGGAAAATTTCAAACTAAAAATAAAGTTTTTAAAACGATAAAATTAAAGAGATATAGAACAGATAAAATTGGGTGATCGCGTTAATGAAAAAAAAAAAATCACCGTGTTTATTATTTATAAGTAGGTAGGTATTCGTACATTATATATTATTTTAGATAAATCATCGTTATTTAATATAACGTATTAACAATAATCATGTCGCCGCCAAAACGGACATCTCTAATATATCCTATTTCCTTTATACATATGATGAAGTACCTTTATATGGAATATGTGTTCACATATTTTGGCAGTAATTTTAAACCAATGTTTGTGATAAATGATATTGGTAGTATGTACGTTTTAACCTAATACTAATTTTTGATTGGATATATAATTAATTGTATGTATATAGTATATATTAGTACCTGTATATTACTATATGTAAAATTACTAATTATGTACTTAGTAAATGTGATGCGTGTCATTTATTATCATGCGCCACACGAATACAGACATAATGACAATTTAACTCGTTCTAGTTCAACAAATTTTAAAATTTACCAAAACTTCTAAGTCAATGTCGTTTGAGAATATATAATATGTTTATCAGAATAACAGTACTTATAATAGTACACATATATATCAGAGGCGTTATCATGAAGGGATGAGGGTGTCATATTCTCTCCTATGGCTTTTTAGATTCTGAGCGGAGCGTTTTTTTTTTTATGTATAACTTTTCCACCAAAAGCCATGAACCAATCTGTACACGTGACCCAATTATTCGTTACCAAATTTCATCTAGTTTGTACTTTATAAACTTTTGGCTATTTTCGATAATAGTGATGGGCAAATACGGCCAAATACGATCTCGTCAATCGAGATTTATGTATATTACCACAGAAACTCCGCTCAGAATCGTTTTATCGATTTATATATATTGTATTTATAAATTATTAAATTCATTAAAAGTATCCTGACCAATGGGTGAAGTGCTTCCTACCGACACTCGATAAGCGAAGTGCAATTTTTTTTTCTTTGTATTTCAACGTAAATAATATAATATTATTTTAATTTTTTTTTTTTATAATGTAATAAAAATAATATTTTATATAATAAAATTCGTAAATTATAGATTAAATTCACTACATTTCCAAATGTATAATGAACGCAGAAAACAATACGGCGAAAGAAAAACTATATTGAATTGTATTAAATTCATAGTGAAATTTATAGAAATTACCTTTTTTTTTTTTATATAGCAATTTATGAGTAATTAAAAAGAGTAATCATAAGGTTTATCAATTTTTTAGGAAAATATTCCCACGCCACTGATATATATATATATGTAATTATATATGTATATAAGTAGGAACTCGTTAAAAATAAAAATTAATTTTCTACTCGTGCACGTGTACCGTATATTGAAATGCTGAAAATACGATAATGATGAAATGTAAAAAAAAAAAAAAATATGCCTCAATAATAGAAATTTGACGAAAAATTCTCTCCTCTGTATAATGTATACAATAGGTATATGGAAATCTAACGCACGTATAATATATACAGACACACATATATATATATATTGTTATACACTGGCACGGTTTCAAATGGATAAACGATATCAAAGGAACGGGGCAGAGAACACGATATACTTGTGCTCGGTACATAGCATAGCATACTTCATAAACAGACCTTCTAACAAATTCTATATTACATTGACTTTAAAAGAGGAACTTCGTTTTATTTATTTATTCATTATTATTATTAGGATTTTTTTTTTTTTTTTTTTTTTTTTTTTTTTAACCAAATATACAGCTCTCGCCGACGAACAATTTCACATAATTACATCGCATGAAACTTACACCCCTGCACCGTCGAATTTTGATCAAACGTTCCATGCAATGTATATTATATAATAATTATTCCTCGTCTGATTCGTATGTAAACGTATATAGCATATATTAAAGCGAGCGCGGAAAACGGTATTAAAATATTATTCTCATAGATCGATTAACATTAATTATTTAATTCATAAACCACCCCCCCCCCCACAAAAAAAAAAAAAATAGTTCACTCTATAATATAAATTAAAATCGACTATTTATACAATATATATGCAATAGTCTGGATATGGCCTGTTAAAGTAATATAAAACATCTATTCGAAAATTCAATGTACCTATATTATATATAAATATATTGCTCTATTAATTTTGTAATGACGATGTTATTGAAAAACCATTATTTTTACAAGAGTTTATTTCATAAGTCTTTACAGCGGAATAACGATATTGAGTTAGGCTTTGCAACATAAAACTAACTTGAAATGTCTACAGTGCCTCGTACACGATCAGTCATGATTGTCAACCAATATGATTGTCCGTCAAAAATTAAACATGTTTAAAATCCATCAGTCATGCGAAATGATTGTCATTCTTTAACATACACGGTCAATCTTGAATGAAAATCACCCAAACTGACAGTCTTGACCGATCGTATGTGGGGCCTGTTTAGAAACTATGGTAATAATTTATGGATATAAAATTATACATGATATTTTATACCGATGCATATAATATTGAAACATCATCGACATATAAAACAATCCATGCAATGTTATAATATAGTTCAATTTCTCGGCCATATACGTGTTCCCCTAAGGACAATGCCGTTTTCTTTCACGAACATTTTCCACCAAAAAATGTACTGTACTTTTTTGTTTTCCTTCAAAATAAAATTTATGTAAAATACTTTTAAATACAAACATTAATTATTGTATTCGCATAAAAACACATTTGAAATACTGTCTTTTAAAAATATATTTCTACGATTACTTATAAAGTATTTTAATATAAATACAATTATTTGTTTAAGGTTTAAATTTTTAAAGATAATCTACAAACATATTTTAATAGTATATATATTACATTTTATATTATTAACTACTAGTTTCACACTATGACATAAGTCTTAAACCTAATAAAGTTTAAAGTATAATAAAATTATTTATATTTTATAAAAAATACATCTGAATTGGAATGCGTAATAATACTCTAAAACGATTCAGTTAGAATATCATCAAAATACTTTTATTTAACGAAGATAAATCTGGTAATGTATTGTGTTTTACAATGTATTTAAAACTTCATGAAATAGCTAATTTAAGTACTCTCAAACATTCTAAATTCGTAAAATACGAAATAGGTTTTCAATTGCAGTATTCACTAACATGGGGCCATTCTTAAAGTTTGGACAGAAAGAATCACCTTGTAAATATGTACTGCAACTTATTACATATAAACAATTACTATTTCATATATATATATGTAGGTATTTTATTATTTGATAATATAACAATTATAAAATATATAAATAATTAATACTCATAAATTAAATTCGAAATTTTTTATGTTCTATTGAATATTGAGAGTTGAAAAACGAAAATATGTTTATCGTACAAATATATATGCACATTCAAGTATAATATGTGCCAAGAAAATATGTTAATTTTTTAGTCTGGTTAAAAAAATAATCATTTAATTATTGAGTTTATTTAATATATATATATATGAACGTAAAAGGCTTATGAGCGAAACGCAGTGTATAATTTTGTTCATTACTCTATGCATAAATATATAACGATAATGGGTTTTGACAAAAGCCCATTTTTTCGTAGTTTTTATTTGAAATACGGGAAATACTGTAAAATTTTTAAAAATCATGTCTTTCTAGTAGTAATTAGATAATATTTTCTTACAAAAAATTGTAAATATAAAGTGATAAGATCAATATCGTTGGTCGAAACATTTTTCACAGAGATGTAAAAAAAATAATCATCCATAATAAATCAAATATATTAGATCCCCCAGTAGGTTTAAAGTCTAAAATAACTTAAACACTCATATCTACGAGTATCCATTTGGATTTTATGAAATTTCGTCAGAATTACAAATTTCGAATTCGTTCTACGTCATCGGGTAATATTTTCGCACGATTTCCATAGTATGTACATATTATATGCTATATATACACATCGAAACAATAAGTCGTTGTTTGCTTGTCGAGTTATTTCGTGAACCGAATATAAGTGGAAAACATAATAAAATAATTGCTGACAATGGATTCGGTTCATTAGGTATCCCCAATGTTGTTTTCGTCCGATCTGTACAGACGTCCGTCCGATCTATCGAGGACCTTTGTCGTTTTCAAAATGAGAGCTAATAACAGTTATGAGGGGGCCCCGATGATAAATTCTCTTGCCTTGTATAAGACACACCGGCAGATAAACAGTAATCAAAGCTTTCGGACCAAACATGACTGAGCAATTCAAACAACACTTATTGATTTGGCCGTATAAAATAAAGTACACTGTACACTCTATATATATATATATATATTTAAAGCATAATATTTTACTTATTAAAATATTAGTAGTAATATTAAAAGTTAACTTGTCATATTTGAAAATATCTTATTAAAACGAGTGTTTAGGGAAACCTATACGCCTGTGTAGCATTTCGTTTCGTCAAAAGAAATGGAAAATGACATGCAGGACGACAGCGTATAATTCTCGTCAAAATTTTCTGCAAAACCGATACCGTTTAAAACACAAATGCCTATTACAGTGTAAGTATTATAATAAATAATAATACAATGGGCGTCATAGATTTATAAGCGAAGGATTCTTATTATTTCTAACAAGATGGAATCCGTTCTAATACTTATACAAATAATGGATCAACTTTAGATTTTGTACACGAGTTTTATTATTGTTAAATTACATTAATCGATAGAAAATGTAAAGTAGATCATGATATTGATCACTAATATACTAATGGGTCCATCTCAAAACGATCTCTACTCGATTGTTCGAATTTTCTGAAAAAAATTATGATTTAATTGAATATTATATGGTATAGTGTAATTATAATACGTCGTTTATTGTTATTAAAATAAAATTAATAAAACAAAATATTATGCTCTTCGATGGTGTTTACGTAAAATAATATACGTGATACATTTTTCCACGTTAAAATCGTAAATTAATATTATAAATATATAGTTACAGGATAATATTAAACTAAACTAAGTACCTACTTACACTAAACAATAAATTGACCTAAATAATTGTTAAAAAAAAAAAAATTCTATAACGATATTTTCGCCATATCTATTTAATTTTATAGAAATTATGCTACTTTTCCTCGATATGACGATCATTAAAAATAGATTTCGTTTATTTTACTGCAGGTCGAGTAAATAATATAAGGGCGATTACTTTCGTCACTTAGAAACCGTATTGTGAAGTATGACAGTCGCTCCTAATTAAACAATAGGTATTTGATTACTGAGCTGCAAACATAAGTGCTGCAAAGCACACGACATAATATATACTGTGTTCCGAGGGTAGGTTTATAATGTATACAAATATAGAAAAATACAACCCTCGTTTTGAATGCACAATAACTTCACAGTAGCGACATCAATCCAAAATGTTGTCACGAATTAAATATTTTTATCATCAAGTTACAATATACCATAACAATACGACATATAATGGACACATTTATATTTTGTTCATTTAGTCGAATAAAAAATATATACACTCAGAAATAAGCCGACGTATCATTAATTGATATAATATAATGTAAAGTATGTATGGGTAGATCAATTATTATTGATGTATACCTACATAATTTAAAAATTCAATGATTTTTGGTGTTTTTTTTGACACATAAAATAAGGACATATTATAATATAGCTCCATAAATGTGTATTATACTTAAAACGGTTTGGAAAACTTAAAAACCACTGAAAACTTTAGGGTATATTCTATAGTGGTATTTTACAATTATTCAACTGCGTAAGGGTCGGAACTGAATTATGAAGAACTGGTTATCGTGCTATTTACCTAAAACGGTAACTGTTTGAAGGATCTTTATAAAAGCGCTCGAACCCTTATATATATCATAATCTAATTTTATAATTTAAAACAAACTTTAAATTTAGTGAAAGTTTAGATCTAATTTAAAAAAAGTGTTTTAACCGGAATCCGAACCTGAATCATTATTCAATATTTTTTTAAGATCCGAATCATTAAAACGTGATTTTTATAAAACCGAAATCGAAAAACATTAATATTCCAATCCCTAATTTAGCAGAGTAGTTCTAAGTTTTAATATGTAATATTTTTCATACGATATATTATAAAGCCATACGGATATTGTTTTGTTTTACGTACCTACGAATTTCATTTTTAGCTTAAGATTTACAAGTTTAAAAATTAAAGAATTAATATACTGATAAAAAGTATAAAAACTAGTTTTGAAGAAATCTCCGATTTAAAAAACTATTTATATGAAATATATTTTTGAAATTCGATTGATTTTTATTTGATAAATGTATAACATAATGTATAATTAGTAACATTACTAAATTCATTTTATTCTCGTTTTTACTTTATTACCTATTAATATAAATCAAAAGATAGGTACCTAAATTAAAATATTAATTAATTTATTATTTAATTATTAATAATCGTATATAGTATAGGTATGAAATAATTAAAATATTACCTATATCGTTAGAATTAAGTCAACGATAGAACCGCATCATTTTTTCCACTGATTTATTTTAGATTACATTGATTTCTCGACTCACTACGTTCTATAAAAAAATAATAATAATAATAAAAAATAAAAATATACTGTCAACAGCCATAACGTTATACATATTATATAATATATATATATCGTCCATAACCTGTAATTATATACACAATTTATCGTAACGAAAATCTCATTTCCCTTTTGTCCCAGATCCGAGACAATCGTACCTGAAACCATTTTAAGGACGTTTATTATACGTGATTTAAAACATTTTCTCCCTATCTCTTATTTTATTTTACATTTTCCCTTGTCTCTTACCTATATATATATATATATATATATATATATATTGTTTGCCTGTCATCGTTTATTTATTTGAATTTTCGTTTCGGAATTTGTCTTGATCTTTTAAATCATATACATGGACACAAATAGATATGCTATATATATAAATACATACACGAAGTAGATGGAAATATTATTAGATTTTCTCGCTAAAACATCGTTATATACACTTTTATGTATATTAGATATATTACGAAATATCTCTATTCTATTTACAAGTAAAACTATTTTTCTTTTATCTAATTTAATTTTACTCTAATATCATAATATATAATTTATAACCATTGTCATATTCTATATGAAATACCAAAATATATAGGAATTATGAAAAAAAATACATATATTTTATTTCGGAATATGCTGATTTATTAACCGTTTTTATCGTCAGGAATATATTTCAATCTATAAACATATTATTTTTAATTGATAATATTCTATAAATATAAATATATATATATATATATATGTGTGTATTAATATACAAAAATCGTAACGCCTTTCGACTGGAAACTATAAAGGACAACTTAAGATCGATATTCCTTCAATCGCTGCAATTAAAGGCAAAATACAGTTCTGCTTATTTGCACACTTAATACAACCAAATGATGCACTCCGGCTTATAACAATTAATTTTTAAACAACGTAACCCACGGTTGAAATAACTTAACTTGAGCAGTTTAACCAAATTAAAATATCAAAAATCGGAGTGATCATAATACATAAACGTTTTACTATTGCTTTGTAATGATAGTAACAAATTTGCAATTTTATCTACAATTTGTGAGAATAAAAAACTTTTATCATACCTACTACTGTGGGTCAAAATATAATTTTATAACATTATCAGCGTTATTATGAGGATACTATTTGGTTTTATTTTATTTTTAGTATTATTCTTAAAATTTCACAACACATGATTTCAATATGTTATTTTAACTCATTGTATGAGGTCATGTTCTATTCCCGTTAAGTGGGACATGGGACTAAAAATGGAAACATGCTTCAAAATTGGGACTTTCGAGTGTCACTAAGTACTGATTCCATTGAAGACAAGATAAGATACTAAAAATTGGTTATTCACCGCCAAATAAGGAAGTATTCCAACCCTATATAAACACAACTGTGGTAGTGGTATGGACTAACAATCAACACATGAATTGACACTATGTATTTTTTTGTTACCTGTGATATTTTTACTTCTTAACTCTCCCAGAGGGACGCGCCTCTCAATTTGAAAATGCATCACCTATATAATATGGTATTAGTTGTACATAATTTTTTTTATACATTTCAGTTTAACATTTCATATGTAATAGCTAGTATTTATTTACAAGTATATACAATGATTAAATGTTGATTTCACCGTTAGATCTATAAGTACTTTGCGTTTATTAAATCAGTTACTATTAAAAATATTAGATTTGTGTGCATAATTGATCTTATAATAATATTTTAAATCTTATAATCTAAATTAATTGTACATAATTAAAACATACCTATATATAGTTTCAATACTTTTTCGGGTTAGATGACAGGGGCTTTACCAAATTTTTAATTTATATTAAAATCCATGTTCATAAGATAAAACACATACGATTAAGATAGTTATATGATATCACAATTCATGACATTATTTTTACGAGCTTAACGAATTAATTTCAAAAATATATTAAAAGTATAACGGGCAAAGTGGCTTATTTAGGGTGGAGATTAAGAAGACAAATTTCCCTTATTGATTTTTTTTTTAAAAAAAAAAGTGAAATAAGGAATTATACTATAGCATTCATCTCTTAATAAAAAAATTACTTTGTACATTACCCGTGTCTACTTCAACACCTGAACGTACATTTTTTCTTGTTTGGAACGATGAGTACCAATAATAATTATCTCAGAAACACTGTCTTTGAAGAAGGTTAGATTAGTACCTAAATAAATTAATAATTTTATTACGAGTAGTTATTTGACCTATTTTTAGTTCACATTTAATGGACCGACTTTAATTATCTATTCATAGAATACTACAAAACAAAGAATAAATAACAAGAACAAGAAAAAACCAGAAATCACAATAATTACTATTATAAATAGCAAAAAACAAAAAAAAATATACAAATTAAAATTGAATTTTTCTTTTTACATTTTTTTTTTTTACACATTGTTTAATATGTCCTATTTTTTTTTACAAAGACTTAAATACACAGTTATGTATTGAGTTATAAAATAATTGTATTTGAATTTAGTAAATTATTTCAATAGGTACCTATACGATGAAATAAATCGGAGCGTTTCGTACGAGCGTTCTTCCTGGTTGTTCTAACGGAACTCGACATATTTTGGAATGGGGGCGTGTATTCGATTAGATCGAAATAGCATATTTTTATTTATGACATTAGAAATAGTTGATTATTATTGACTGCATATTGTAACGATTAAACAATACATACAATAGTTGACACGCCCAATAGAATATTATAAAATTGTATTTACATTTTAGTAGGTGCAACATTAGTATCAAATTCAATAAAATTATTATTGAGTACTATATGTTATATATATATATATATATATATATATGTATCTGGTATACCGTGATATACTGTATTTTCTGTTTCCGATTTCACAATACACTATACAGTGTATAAACATCATTCATATAGGTTTATATTATATGGGAAAATTGTCGAGATTCGTGACTAATATATACTCTATCGACTGTATATAATCATAAAATAGGGCGAGCGTTACCGGTCAGAAAGTGATTTGTTTGAATGTCATGCGCCGGAGCAGAGTAGAAAAAAACCGAACACGAAAATAATAGAAAATGCGTTGTATTATAATAATATATATATATATATTGTGTGTATAAAACGTCGAGTGTTGAAATTCGGATTATTTTATTGATAAATTGGTCATCAAAATGTGTATAAATAAATAACTTTGTTATCATAGTAATATGTACCTATTGTTCTGCAGTATTGCGGATTAATTTTTAATTATTATTTTACTATGCAGTATATTGTCAAATGTCGATGAATATTGTGAATTGGCAAAACTATGAATATTTACCGATAGGAAGTAAAGCAGGAAGTAAAAGTTATAATATTATATATATTAAGAACATTTTGAAATTTTAATTTAATTAACTATAATTTCGATTATTGTTGAACGAATTACTACTGTAGATAATAATACAATATACCATATGTTTTAAATCCACACAAATCAATACCTATATAGTATTAATATCAGAACTTTATATAAATGTTCTACCGATCGATTCGAAAATTCCCATTTAAAACGTTTTGGCTCTAAGCCGTTACGTGGGATTTTTATTAAATACCAGCGGTGGTCAAAGTCATGGAAAGATGTCCCCCAATTTTTCGTCGACATTTTTCATCCCCTTCCTCACTTATTTTGACCAAAACCATTAATCCCTTGAAAATTAATTTATATTTTCAATAATATAATTGTTATCGATTTCCGATATTCATTTATTTCAATTGGTCTAATGTTAAATTCTATACTACAAGATAAATTAATTAGTTAACATTTGTGCTAATAAGTTATAATTAACGTGAATTTTTTTCGTGATTGGGTTTTATGACAATTTACAGTTCAACAATTTTTATTTCCAACTACCTCATAAAATTACCTACCTACGCGTATATTTTATCGATTACGCACATAATTTTATACATGCAGATGAGCATTTTAGGGGTAGAAATGTTAATTTCGTGCCAGTTGGCTAAGTGATTTTTGAGTAATATACGTCCGGATTCCGGAACCGTCAACCCACGCAACCCCCTTCCCCCCCAATTATTTATAATCATTTTTACCACCGTATATATAAGACGCGTTCCTATGTGTATATTGATTTCTCATATTATTTTAAATACATAATGTTTTACTCCGATCGATCGTGCGATATAAAAACCGTCATCCGCAGAAGGCCGTCTTTTTGAATTTAATCATATGCAGACGTATACAATTTCGTATACGAGTGTTTTTGAAATTCGTGCAGTTCACACTTGACAATTTCCGCGAAACAAAACGGCTAGCCGAGCGTATCGGCGGAGATACTCCAGACACGATGTCAATATTCCGAGTTTTTTCTTTCTTTTTTTTTTTTTTTCAGCTTTCCCGTGAAACCGACAAAGGTATGTGAATACCTGCAAACACCCGCCAAAGGTTTGTGGTTATGTGGAAATGCACCAATGTGATTTTATAACACATAAGACGCGACGTGATGTGGGTAAAAAAATTAACCTTTTGAAAAGGCATTTACATAATGTGCGAGCGCTTTCTTAATTCGTTCGAATAAATATCATAAACTCGTTTTAAACGTACCGAAAAAAAAAAAATAAAATGCCGAAACAGCCAAAGGAACGTGCAAAATGTAAAATGTCTATACGACCAGGGACGTCATTAACGGCGAGAGGTCAAGGAAGGAAAAATGTCCCTCAAATAATGGAAACACCAAACTATATTTAGTGTGCATTTTAATACGTATTTAAAACAATGTCTTTAATTAAAAAAAAATTTAATTAACCAAGAAAGTTCAAGTTCTACTTTCGATATCGAGTTTTTGATGGGTTCTATTATGATCTTTTACGATTTCGTATTTAAACACTGTTCTGATTAAATCTCAATTCTCCGGTGTATTTTTAGAACGTATATAAATGTTACACCTCAAGACAGAATCCGCTCAATGAACGAAAAACACGCTTACAACGCGTTGTGGCGATTACATTTTGACCAAACACTGAAAAACGTTATATTTCGCGTTTTGGACCAAATGAATGGATATTTAAAAAGTATTTAAAATTAATAATAGTCTTCATAAATAATAATAAGCACTATACATGTACTATTGTTGTTTTATCAGTTATTGTATATTATAGGTATATTACGTATAATTAATTAAAAAAAAAAAAAACATATATACAAATAATCATAAAATATATATACTATCAATACTCATTACTCGTACACTATAGCAAATTACACATTATATATTATACACTGAACCCGATATCATTGGTAGAATTAACAATATTCAATAATCAAATTTTAACAAACGAATATTTGTTGAAATAATACAGTTTTTATTATTTTAATGTATATATTGTTAAATTAATGTGTTTACAATAACAAATTCATTTTGTAAATTTCACAAAATATATGTTATAATTTAATAAAAATAATTTCTAAAATGAATACAGATTTTATTATCATAATAAAATATGTTATTAAATTGAAAAAAATATTCTGTTTAAATTGACTATTTTGATGAACAAATGGTCGTTTGTTCTACGAAGAAGAAATATAGAAATGAACACAAAATATTTATAATTAAATTAACAAAATATTGGTTAATTCAAATAAATTTGTATTCAATTGGACAATTTTACCCAAGACATTGATAAAAGATATTGTTAAATCAATAATACATTTTGTTACTTTACTGTAAAATTAGCAAATATTTTATTTCTAAATCAACAAACATTTTATTGGACATATATTAACAACTATATGTTATTAAATTAATGTATATTTTTTATTGAAATCGCAGATATATTTGGTTCAGTGTATAGATAGTAGTTATTATAATATTTTTTTTTCCTTTTTCCTACCCTACTACTTTTCTACATATTGTATGATGTTGTCAAATCCTGTATCAAACTTAAACCGTATTTAATCTTTGAAATAGTATAAAAATAATTTCTTTACACAGTATATAATAGTATAAACGTTTGATAATAATGACTACTCATATAATATGTTTTTGCTATAATAGCTATATATATACATATTTTTTTAATTAATTATAATATAATTACAAAACTATGTAATATTATTGTGTAATAAATACAATAAGCGTATAAGACAAAATTACATATATCTACGTATTCGTTCTTATTTTTAAAATAATTCAATACTTATTAAATAGGTATACCTTTTAATTTTGTCCAAAACGCGTTCTGTACATTTTAAAATGGCGTTAAGGCTTTTGGTAGTAATATACTATAATAATGCGTTCTGAACATTTTAAAATGCTCAATAAACGCGAAATAAAAACATTTTTCTGTGTTATTTGGTCAAAATTTAATAGCTATAACGCTATTAATTATGACCATATTTTTCATTTACTGAACGAATTTGGTCTTACGGTATAAGAAGTAAATTATGTATAATTTATCATGTATAAATGTTAACAAGTATAATATTATTAGTTAGTTTTGATTAACCTTATATATTCTTAAATTTCCAATCTAAAGAGTAAAAACGATTGCAAACAGAATGTTTTAATACTACCCAAAATATATATATTTCGGCTTTTTTCAATTTGTACACATCAATTGCCTATAGTTATCATACATCAAATAAGAAAAAAAATTATGTAATTAACATAACATTGATTTTCTCATCTATTATTTTATACAAATATCTTATTCCTCTAAAATTAAAATTTGAAAAATCTAAAAATATATATCACGTATATAAAACTGAATTCAAATATAATGTTTTTTATTTTGTTATACTTACCTAGAATTTGATTTAATAATATCCAATATCCCCCTCAATCATTTTCAAAATTATCAATTACGTAACAACCGTTGAGGTTATTATCTACGAACGAATCTTCTAAAATCATGGAGGCCATAAAACAGTATAAATTACCAGAAGGGTTTCCAATTATTGTTATTTATTCAAGTAAACAAAAACAACAACAACCGGTCGCCGACTTGGAAGAATGTGCGATGTACACAATACAATTGTTTAAAGATAATGTGTACAATATTCTTCACGATAACCGACATAAAAAAACAAACAATAATCTGCATAAAATTTTACAAAGTAGGGACATATATACTAGAATATACATTATAATTTGATATTATATTTATATAATATTATTTATATTATATCATTTGATATTAATAAATTTTCCAAAAAAAGGTGTATATCATAGTTTATATTATAAATATTTTTAAATTTCGAATTCAATTCTGTGTTGACAATCTATTTTTTTATAGCCTAGAAATAATATGTAGATATCTACTACATACTATATAATTTTCCCAAAGTAAACTATCATGACAAATAACAAAAAATAATCCACTTTTATGATATATTCGAAATTTAAAAAAAATTATTTAATTTTAAGATTTATATAGATTTTTTGATAGAAATATTGATTTTTTTTTTAATTCTACACATTTCCCAGCTTATAGATCAGTTAATGCATACTTATAGTTATCCATGGAATTCGATTTGTTATTCATTCAAATGCCAAGATTTGTTCCGTTAAAAACGATATTATTCACAATTTTTATCATTTTGGTTTTTAAAATGCAAACTATACAAATATTTATATTTATTTTTCATTATTTTACTTATCATAATATTGATATTGTGTACAGACTTCTCGATTTTTTTTCCTGAGAATTTAAGATGGGTCAATATTAAGAGTTGTCCAATTAATCAAAATATCACCAAGATTAGTGATTGTTAAATTGTGCCGAATTTATTAGAATTTGTAACTTATTCAATTTAGAGGAGTGATTCACACTTATAGGTGACCAAATTTCCTAAATTGGTCTACGGCTTGTTTTAAGAACAAATTTCAAATAGTAAAACGTAAGCAGTATCTTCTCGTCATTATTATTGTACTATTATTGAGTACCAGGAAAGATTTTTTTTGAAATTTTGACATTTCTTCAAAACTATTGAGTCGCAAATCGCAATATATACATTGCGATTCATTGGTTAAAAAACGCTTCGATATGGGGGGGGGGGGTCGATCTTTTGAATCCTTCATATTCGATTATCCAACAGTATCTAGTGGTTGTATCATGCAAGTATCCAGATGGGGGAGTGTTAGCTGCAATCCTAGTCGATGACAAGTCGCAAATGTCCTTTTTGCGCCGTTCGATCGCCACGGAGACGACGATTGAACCGAGGCCGTACGCGCGGATAAAACAATAATCGTCGGCCGTCGGCAGCAGCGATTTCCACTGTAGATAAGTATATACCTGAATATATAATAATAATATGATAATGATAAAAATAAATAAATAAAACGGGCTCATGCATACCAACCTACCGCCAGCAAGCGTTTTACTATGCACACGTGTACAATATTACTACTAATACTACTATATACTACACTACAACTACTACGACCAATATACGCTATATACAGCTATACCACTACCACTCTGTTACCACTATATATATGTTATACTACCGGTTACTATACGTGGTCCAGACGACTACTGGATGCTGATAAATGTCTCCTCCTCGCGGCCGGTTTGTCACAATGCATTTGCATATTTCCCGTCGTCGCGGCCGTCGTCTTTGGCACGATGACCCCACCCCCGTCTGAGCAGTGTTGAATTCAGACATTTTATCAAAAGATTCTCTATCTCGGCAGATAACATTCCCGTGTAAGTTTATCCTGTATCATTTATATTTGGATTTTTTAAGTTTTTTTTTTTTTTTTATAATTAAACGAAACTTCAATTCGATAGTCATCTATTTACACATATGGTTAAATTCAAAGAAGTCCCAAAGAAAAAATTTTACATTTATTTTGGCTAAAACTAGAGTCTGATATTCATAAATGGCACGTTTAAATGATTTGTAATAGGTATTTAAAATATAATTTTAGCAATGTTATGTGGTCTTTGCCTTGTCTTCCATTAGATAGACGCAAATAGACGAAAAAAAAAAAAAATTACAGTACAGCATAGACAATGATCTCGTCTATAAATTTAGCAATAGGTCAATTTACTCTAATAATAAAAATTATAAAGTTGTGATAAAAATGCTGAGCTTACATTTCGTATATTATTAAATACGGGTATCACGTTCTCTTAATGGCTATTAATTGATTGAATAGTGAAACCAGTAGACGCACATTACTCTTTTCTTTTTGTATATACATGTTTTATTTGAAAACTAATTCTTGTAATAGCTGAATTTCATCAGCAATAATTAAATTTATTTTTAAAATTGTAGTATTCAAGTTTAATTATGAACCTAAAACATTTGTACATGGGTCAATACGCTAAGATGTGTGCGGGGTTTATTTTAAAATATCATCGTTGATAATGTTATAATATTATACCAGTATAGCTGCATTGATAACAATACTCTCGAACAGTTATCATGAGCGGAAAAATACTACTAGCAAGTAGAACCCACGTAGTAAAATATATGCACTAACCATAATTTCAAAATTTCAAATTATACAACAATACATTGCAGTAACTATTTTTCTTAAATATAGGTATAAAATATATACTACCACTAGTACAACTTTTCCAATATAGAACTCAGGGAAGTGAATTTGGTGGTGATCATTTCATAATATTTCAATATGAACATTGGATATCCATATTATCTTAAACCGTGCTTAACACACAGTTTTCGGTTATCATAATGTTGTATATACTTTTATTAATCATAGAAAGAATAATATTTTTCACTAAAAAAATACTAAGAGATATCTTATTCCAGTAAAACCTTAGTAGGTATTGTTTGTTAATCTTATTATACTGTTTGTGAATATATACTAATATTTTACTTAACCAAGTAAAAATATAGAAAAAACGTATTGTCGCCTACAAATTTAATACATTTCTATTCTGACATTTTATATAGTTTTTAATTTTATGGGTATTTCAAAATCAACTTTAAGTCTGTATTATTCCGAGAGTGTATTGAATTCTAAAACTATTGTTGTAACTACAAGATTTTTTTTTCAAAAATCCCTTATCACTTATGTATAATCATTCGCTATAAATACATTTCCTAACATAAATGATTATTTATTACCAATTCGTACATGCATCAACATTTTATAGAATTAAATGTATAAATTCATTTTGATACATTTAATTATGAATTATTTAAATGGGAGTTAATAACTAATACGTTGTATAATATCGCATGATTTTTCAATATATTTTGAGTATTTCGTAGTGTAAATGGCACCTTTTATAACACTCAAATTACGCCACTGGATTACACGGGTACGATAAATTATATAGAGAAATAAAAGTTTACTATACGATTTCTTATATTTAATAGGTACCTATACTACCTATGCTACCTATACTGTCCGGTGGCAGACAACTCTTATTTTATTGTTTTGAACAACGCGTTCAAGAATAAAAAAGTTTTGTTTGATAGAAGTGTTTGAAAACTATAATATAAGTTTATTGATTTCAAAGACACATACCTATATATATATATATATATATATATATATAAATATTATATATTGAACCTTTTTTCTCGGCGTATCTCGTTGATAATTTATTTACCGGATTATAACTCATTTCCAGCGTATATATGTTTTGTAAAAACTATAATATAAGAACGTTTAAAAATTAAAATTAAAAAAGAAACCACATTAAAACCTTTTTACTTTAGGTGATATGATATTAGATTATAGTTGTTTTAGATAATGAAAAACGAATATTATAGAACACGGTGCTTAATCACACATTAGGTACCTGAATGATTTTTTTTTTTTATTATTCTACGGATTTCTTTTTTATTTCCATGGTATTACTTTTGTTGAAATTTACCAATGGAAATCGTTTTAAATTGATAAATATCGAATAGCGTTTGAAAATGTGTAAATGTAATAACTTAACGTAATAATATTTTAATAACCTAACCGATAACCGTATAACTAACTAGTACCGATCGCGCGGTATCGTACACAAGATCATCGGGCTTCGAGTAGCTGGTGTTTTTTTTTTAACCGAACTTTATAATCAGATATATCACACAGCAGATAATTTCTAACTTTTAATTAGTTTTCACGCGTTGGAATCAAAACGTTTTTAAAACGATCGACTTACGTACGTCAACGCTTTGAACACAAAATACGCATGTATTATAGTATATATTGTATACACGTGTCTACAAAAAGTTTTCATGGTTGTTTTTTTTTATCTTTTTAAAAATTTTTATGTCGACCTTATATTAGTAGTCAAATATACTCATTTGTATTTTACATATCTATACATATTTATAAAAATATATGCAATTTTAAATTGTTAAAATTTTGAGGAGATCAAATACCCGAAAGACCTCCAATAAACAAACCTCGGTGTATATTAAAAATTGTCCTCGTTATACATTTACTCGAAAAAGTACTTTGCAAACGAGAACTTAAATTTATTAAGATAGATTTTCTTCCAGTGCGAAATGCTTGTACACTGTATACAGTCTACTGTATATAAATACATAAAACTTCATTAAAACCGTTCGGAACGAACGAATATCTCAATTCGTGACTATTTTAATCTCTAATTCACTGTTGTCGATTTTAACCGATAACCTCGTTTTTTCTTCTATAAATTACAAATAGAACATTATACACATTATGTACGTACATGTAGCAACGATAATATACGCGTATACAAGCAGCATTGATGATAACATAAATTATTCATTATGTAGTAATCGATAATGGTTACAAACCGAATACCGATAATGGGTAAATAATATTAAAAATACAATCATAAAAATGTATCGTATAGGTGATTACGAAAATTAAACAAATAATAGATAAAATATCTATAAAATAATACAGAATAGAGTATAGACGATTGTATACAGAATGTTATACGTGGTTATAGGAAAAAGGCAAAAGGACAAAAGAGTGACCGCATGGTTAATATAAAATTATCAATTTATTGTATTTTGTGGTACCTATCATTTTTTATTTGTTTAATTTATTTAATTACTCACTGGCTCATTGAACTTTTTATTTTATTTGTACATGAGAACGCGTGATCAAAATGTTAATATGAAATAAATATATTAGGTATACAAACGTAATAATTGTATGTGAATTTATTTTTTTTATTTTTTGATCTGTTACTATGTGACTCGCCCTTTTTCCTGCTTAATTTATAATGTAATACTCCTGTACATGGTATAAACATATAGCCACCCCTCACAGTAAATCAAGTACCTATCAAAAATGATAAAATTTTAAATAGAATTACATAACATATGACTGTCAACATTAACTACCTAATTTTTTTTAAAACTTTTTAACTCAATAAAATAGTTATTTTTTCCACTGACTATCTCAACTAGCTTAAATTTGAATTGTTTTAATATTACTTTTTACCGTTAATTTTTATTATCGTCCAGTTAATAATAATACATATATTGGGGGGGGGTCGAGGTGAACGGTTTTCGTCAGATTGTTAAACACATGTATTTTTAACCAAAATTAAAATATAAAAATCATTATTATTAATAATAAGTATATTAAATTTAAAAAATAAATAAATTCAAAAGACTTACCTGATACTGTTATAAAAATTTTAATTTAAATAAACTATAAAGTATCAATCACAAAAGTATTATAGGTAACAATACTAGTTTCGACCATAAGTCATCATCAGGTTACATATTAATAATAAAAAAACCAAAAAGGAATATAATATTATTTATTTGTAACCAAATGATAACTTACGGTGGAAACTAGTTTTTATTACCTATAAATTATAATACTTTCGCGAATACCATAGGCACATTTTATTTTTTATATTTAATTTTTTTTATAATGTATATTAATTTTATTTATATAAACTGTTATATTTTATAGTACCTATATATTTATTTTTATAATTATTTTTAATAACTAACTACTTAACAATAAAATGTATTGAAATTATAATTATTCTAATGGAAACAAAAATAATAAACTTTTAACAACGTCAAGTAAATAATATTTTTTATTTTAACTTTTAACTGGAGGCTTTTGACGTCCCAATATTTGATAACTATTAATATCGTAATTAGGATTTATGACCCTTCTTTGCAATCCAATACGTAAAATAAAGAATAATGAATAGAATTAATATGATAAAATATAATAATAATGAAACATAGGTATAATCTAAAGATATACATATTATTATTTTTATCATTATATTAAGCAGATGTTTAACTTTTAAATATTTGTTTAAAAATCTCAAATTTAATTTTGAAAATGGAGTAGGAAACTTGTACAATTAAATTAAAAATTTATAATTATTTTACGTTCACATTCTACTATAATATACCCTGTGGAGGGGGCTAAGAATACCTCCACGGTTTCCTCATGCCTGTCGTAGAAGTCGACTAATTGAGGTTGCGTCAGGTCTGCAGCCGGCATAAAACTTGTCAAAAAGTATGAGAAGTCTTAATAAGAATATAGGCGAGTTTTCCCATCTCGGATGTTCGCGGGGAAAACAAAATTGCGTACTTGGGTGTGGAGATAGCCTAAGGGACC